>AWWV01009205.1:0-62948 GCA_001974805.1 Corchorus capsularis | reverse complement strand
ACACACAATCAAAGTTCTGCTTAAATCCAAGAATGAATGTATTTTTATTTGGAAGTTAGAACCTTCTACCAACATCATTGTCCTTCGTTTTGCATTATTGTGGACATCCAAAGTCATTGGTTTTTGTCTTTTTAAAAGCTTTATTAATTATATCATAATAATATATATAATATATATTCATCTCAGGGTCAGGGGGTGGGGGGTTGCCCCCCTTTCCTAGACTATATATGAATATATGAATATGATAGAGAGGATTAATTAGTACTCTTTATAAAGTGAAATCAATAATATTTAATCAAGTAATTAGTAAAGCTAGCTACTTAATTAAAATGTAATGGAAACATATGCAAGAAAACATGGAAGATCTTGTGTGATCTAGCATCCCATCTAAACCTAAGAATGAACACTACTTTATGATTGTATATTACATTAAAAATTACTAAATCTAAGCCGTCCATGAGTCACCAAATTATTCTCTCTTCTTGGAGTTAATTAAAAAATACTACATTAATTGATTGGAATCAAACTTATCCTGACAAAAGCAACTGTTTTGGTTTGGTAGCAGCTTTCTTTGTGTGTACTTGGGTTGTTTATTCTAATGTTTTACTTTTTTACCATTTTATTATTATTTATTTATTTGTTGTTTAATTAAAGCAGATCATTTCTAATAGTGAAAGCTTTGTTTTGGGCAGGAAGTGGAATCCTTGTTGAAGAAATTGAATTTTATACCGACATCAGTGTTTACAACCGATCTGCCATATGTGGATTTCTTGGACCGGGTCCACAAGGCCGAGTTGAAGCTCCGGTCCAAGGGTTTGTGGGAAGTTCCACACCCATGGCTAAACCTTTTTGTCCCCAAATCCAAAATTGCTGACTTCGACAAGGGTGTCTTCAAGGGCATCTTGAACAAAAACAAAACCAGTGGGCCAATTCTCATCTACCCAATGAACAAAAACAAGTAAGCTTAAAGTCCCCCACTTCTCACATATGCATGCAATTGTTCTTTACTTATATATCATTTCCATGCATGAAACATGCAATACCCATCACCATAATTAAACTTCAAAACATGCAATTTTTAAATGCTAATCATAAATAGCAGGAGTGTCGGCAACTAGTTTTGGAGAAGATAAGTGAAACAAATGTTTTAGAACCTCAAAGACTCTTGTAAGCCAGGAATTAACTAGCAAATGACATAGAAAAAGACTTGTCGGCAACCGGACATTAATTTACATCGGCCTTGGGTTTTTATTTTAGGATATTAACAAAACCTGATTTGACCATATTATATATATTCACAATCAAGGTCACTCTTCCTGAAAAGGAGAGGTATCTACTTCGTCAGGTAAAATCCGAGTTCTCCAATAGAATAGAAGATGGAGACGAAAGGTGAGAATGGGCCGGAGGGTGAAAAAAAATAAGCTAGTACCATGAATAATTCGAGCCATGGTGGTCCTTAACACTAAGATCAAGACACGTAGCAATAGCAGTGAATCATCAGAAAAGGGAAACACGTGAGGCAACATGCATATGCCTCCCGTCCCCAACACAACAAAGCCAACAGATGAATGTTTTTATTATTGATGATCGGAAAAGGCCAGCTAGGATTGATTAAACACTTGTTTTGGCTCTTTTGTTGACCAGAACCCAACAAATCGACGGTAATGATCATCCAAGTGGGAAGATTCTCGGTGTCAGGAGATCTTCTCCCGTGGACCCACTGATGGGAAATATCCATGTCTTGTTTTGTTTACAAAACAAAAACTAGTTCCAGAAAAACATAGCCGTTAGTACAGGTTAACGACCCTTCACCCCTCTCTTAAGCCTGGGTCCCTCCCTTTGATTCGTTCAAAACCATCAAATCTCAACTACCCATTTCCACACACAAACAATTCTCTTGAAATCACGACATGTTTTTTTTTTTTATATATATTACTGCATTTTTTTTCCTTTTGGGATGATGGCTGATGATGCGTTTGTTTCGTGATGAAATGGTGCAGATGGGACCAACGGAGCTCGGTGGTGACGCCTGATGAAGAAGTGTTTTACCTGGTGGCACTGCTAAGATCAGCTTTGGATAATGGAGAGGAAACCCAGAGCTTGGAGTACCTGAGCAATCAGAACCGTCAGATTCTCAGATTCTGTGATGATGCTGGGATCGACGTCAAGCAATATTTACCTCACTACACTACGCAAGAGGAGTGGAAGGACCACTTTGGCAATAAGTGGGATCGGTTCCATAAGATGAAAATGGAATTCGACCCAAGACACATTTTGGCCACAGGCCAACAGATTTTCAGACCCACCTTCGCTTCTTCCTCTTCCAAAATCGCTTCATGGTGATCGCCCTCCGAATCCGATCCAAACAAACAAAGCTAAAAACGACATTGATTAACGTACTGACTTAGGAATATTCTTGTTGTACATAGAAATGGGTAAAAGAACTAAGAAGGGGGGAGGGAATTGGTGATATCTTAATTTCATATATCAACCAACTGGAAAGCAAGGGAGTATTAGCTTTATTGTGATTAGAAACTAGGTAAAAGGGAGGGTTCAGATTGATTGGGGGAGTTGGGGAGGGCCGCGGGTCCCTATGATGTTGCAGGGCACATGTGATGTTATAGTAAAATTTACAGTGCTCGTGATCCCGACCGACCCAACTGATTGCCTTCTGGAACTTGTCTGCAGCGTAATGGCACAGCTGGTTCCAGTTCCATCCAGCGTGGGTTGGCCATTTTTGCTGTTTTTACCTCCCTTTTTTAGGACAAGGACATGTAATTATAAAGTTAGCTTTGTAAAAAAAAATATATGCAGTTCATAAGTTTCAGATGATATAGACTACAGAGTAAAAAGAAGATCTGCCAAGCATCTTTGTTTTTGGGATATCCCATGTTTTTCCTCCTAGTTGCAGGATTCACTTGACAAGCAAGTCTTTGTCGCGTTCCCAGAGACACTTGCGAACAAGACAGGATTGGCGACATCATATCAAGGCAAAATGAAAAGAACAAGAATACTACTTTCATGCAGTAATTCGTAAGACATGACATATGATAAAAACGTAATTCGGGTCCTTCACTTGATAAATCAATATAAGTGGTTAATTTCTATGGTCTCATGTTCATATCTTCCTACCTCTTATCTTTTCCTAGAAACAGAAGAAAAAGAATGGAAAATTAACAATTAACTGGAGGTAGACAGACTTACAGAGATTTGAAAGGTTTAAAAAACCATTCAGAATTCAGTAATCTGCTGTTAAAACGCTGTTGTGCTGGAAACATGTAAATTTTGAGCTGGTAACTCAAGCCAATGGTGAACAATATGGAGGTTCCAACCTCCAACTAAGACTTCAGCCAAATGACAGTTGCAATAGTAATCAATTCGGCAAAATGATAGCTCTTCATCTAAACATCAACACTCCATAACTTTGGTATGGCCTGCTCTCTAGTAAATATCTGGCTTGTAAAGTACTTCTTTAACTTTTGTTCCAGCCGGGCACTCCCTCTGACATCCAAAAAAAAAGGGTGGAAAGGAAAGTATCCTAGCACTGGATTTCCCTGTTCAAGCAAGTAATTTTGGAGATCAAAAGGAGTAACTGGTGTTCTTAGCATTTTCAAGGTATCAAAATCTTAATTAACCTTATTTAATGTCACTCACAGCATGTTGACTGATTGGCATTAATTTGAATCCTCTGCCTCACGTTTCTTTCCAAACTTTCTCAACGCAAGCGAATATATCATTTTCTTTTTCATCGATGTTCCTTCAGCCACCAATTTGACTGCCTGCAATGTGCATCATAGTCAATTCATAGCCACACACTTGCACAGAAGAAATCTACATCAAACCTTTGGAAGAGATTAACTTTTTATACTAATACTAACACACATAAATTTGATAAAATGTAAATTCAGTGAAAAATCATTACCGAAGAAAGACTATGGCCACTGGAGATCAATTTTCCCAGTTCATTTTCTAATTGACACTCTGATGGAGTTTCTACAATGCAATTTGAATTGCCTTCAATCAAGAGTGTAATTTCCCCCTTCGGCTGGTGAGCTGAAAAAACTTCTTTAGCTTTCCCCAGAGTGCCCCGCCAAAACTGCCAGAATTAAAAATCTTCATCATTACTAAGTAAAGGTGAACACAAAATTCCCTTCATCCAAAAAACTGACTAAAAAAAGTTTGAAATTTGAATTGCCTACTTGAACAATTACATTAGTTTATTTTATCGTACTTGATATAAGATATTCCAATTGATGCCAAAAAAAAAGATATAAGATATTCCAATCTTTTTGCAGTAGCATGATTGTGAAGTGACAAAGAAATACTACATCAAGTGGCAGTGAGTCATGAGGTTATGGACCAATCCCGCCAATAGGGTTCAAGTGCTAGACTTCTAGGTTATATAGTCCAACCACCAAAATTACAACTAGGCTTAAGGTAATAACAGAATAAATGCTTAGCTGATAAACTAAATAAAGTTTGCAGTATAACTTTTTACAAAGAAATGATCAAGCAATGAGAATTTTTTTTTACAGTCCATAAAAACCCATTCTGTATCTAGCTAGCATCTTTGTTATTTATCATTACCATCTCCTAATACCATAAACTGTTTTGTTCTCTTCTGTCAAAATTAACAGTTAACAGACCTGTTAACTGTCAAAGTTAACAGTAAACAGACCATACCATTTGATCATCACACACATCTTCAACATTTAACAGACCTGTTTACATGGGCTCCATAGAGTCCTATAGTACAAGGCCACATGATATTAATTCAAATAAAATGATAATAGGCTAATAGCCCAATAAAGCCCATATAAATAAGGTCCAAACTCAGCCAAAGATATATAAATAGATAAGTAAGGTCCAAGCAATAGAAACTTAGCCTCATAAGATTGAGCCCTATTCTTAACATTATTACCTAAAGGAGGTTCACCTAACAAATTTAGCCATAAACATTAAAACTCCAGTTATTGGAAGAAAGAAACTATTTGAAAACTGAACAGTTAATGCCATTAAGTTTATCATGAACATATATTTTAGACAACAATAAAAACCAAATCTTCCAAACACTTAACAAAGCAGCATAAAAGACGTAAGAAACATGATATAAACCTACCTCTTCATGTATTTTTGTTAGTTCCCGAGCTATGACACACTGTCTGCAATGAGATTAAGTTAACTGTCATAATAAGCCCTATAGGGTAATATGTTATAAGTAACTAACGCTTACTTTAAAGATGCCAATGAATGAAACTGAGCAGGTTAAAAGGACAGATAACTAACTGAAGCAAGGGCAAAAGTAAATGATGTCAATCAAGTAATCCAATTCCAAGGGAACCACCATGGTGAGCCCAAATTTTCCCCCCTTTAACTAAGTATCATAGGAAACTGCGAAAAGAGATTCGTGATCTTGATCTTATAATGGATTACTATAAAATTATAGCAAGTTAACAAAAAAGCTTGACATAATTAGATAATCCTGTCTTATTTGGATTAGTACACTGCCCATATATTTATCAGGAATGCAGATATAATGCAGACATTATAAAAATGGATATCCACCATATAATTAAAAAGAGGATACTCTAAATCAAGTGGATAAATCCTAAGATAGCAAAATAATAAACATACAAACCATGTTGTCATATCAAAACCTTTCACCAAGAATGAGTAGCTCTTTCAACCTTTTATGACTCACACCATTTGATAGTAAATTAATTGTGGTTCATGGAAGAGAGAAAAATGTTTCACCTTGAGTCACCAAAAATGGGACAACTTTCTTCAAGAAACTGAGAAAGCTTGTGAGGAGGAACATAGAATATTTGAGTTTTTGTTTCACTGGCAGAAGCTAACAGCCTCTCCTTCCGTGAACCAGCATGTTTTGGAAGGAATCCAACTGCAAAATTGCATGCCATATCAGAGTGATCATTTCAAACATTCACAGAAGCATGTTCTACCACAACATTTTACGAAAGAATTACCAAATGTAAACTCATCAGTGGACAACCCTGAGGCAGAAAGAGCAGTTAAAAAGGCAGATGGTCCAGGTATTGGAATAACTGGAATGTTTTCATCCACACATAATTTTGCCTACACCAAGAATCCAAGCATCATTTCATTACATTCTTCATCACAGACCACAAATTAACTACTAATTCATCTAAAACTTGTATCAAGAGACATTCTACAGAATTCAGCCGACCAAGATTCAAATACTAACCAGTTCTGTACCAGGATCACTAATGCCCGGCATTCCAGCATCACTGATCAACGCTACGATCTCACCTTGCTTTAACCTCGTTAAAACTGTTTGTTCTCTTTGAGATTCATTAAATTTGTGATAACTTAGCTGAAAATCTAAAATCCGCACAATCAGAATATGGAGAGGATTAAAAATAAAAGGCACCAAATACAAGAGAACAGGCACAAAAATCACTTACAAGAGGAGTTTTAATGCTGTAATAATGAAGTAACTTCCCGGAATGACGCGTATCCTCCGAGAGAATAACGTCAGCTGATTTCAAGACCCGAAGAGCACTGGATTGATGAAATTACCGATAATTTTTCTTCAAGAAAAAAATGAATTAAGAACAAAATAAAAGTAGATAAAAAAATTTACCGTAAAGTGATATCTTCAAGGTTTCCAATCGGTGTTCCAACGAGATAGAGTCCAGGTTTGAGAGGTCCCTGCCATCGCAATAACAAAAACTCTAATAAATAATTTTCACGGTGAAGTTTAAAAGCAATAGAAAGAGTGAAAATAGCGGAGGACGGCCTTACGCGTTTGGAGGATTGTTCAGTGATTAAGTCGGTATATTCTGATGAAATTTGGGAGGCGGAGCTAAAGCAAAGGAGGCTAAGTTTAGGGTAGAAAGAGATAGGACTAAGGTACTTGAACCGGCGTTGAAGAGAGTCATGACGCCGGGAAAGAGCGGTGGTTGTTATGGAAACGGCAGTTGAAGGTAGCCGTCGCAGCAGCATTTCCATTTCCTCCTTTTCTTTCGAGTTTTCTTCAGTACTGACTACTGACCTGAGAAAATGGTTTGATTTCGATCCTTTCGCGAATTCAACGAACGCCGCCAATCAAATTAGAAGGAAATACGAATAGATAGAACTAATATTATGGCCTGTCCAGTGTGCAAATGGACAAGAACCACGCAAAATCGGGCCTATCCTTCAAAGGACTGAGCCCATTTCCAGCCAGGCCCGTTTTGTTTTTATTTTTTGAAATGGCTCGCCCAGCCTGGCCCATTCCTCATTTGTAGGAAATGCCTACATAAATAAAATTATCCATATTGCCAAAAAATAAAATAAAATTATCCAAAAGTTCACTTTTCCACCCCCAAGAACAATGGATGTGTAATGTGTTTCTTTCCTTCAAATTTTGCACTGTAAATTGGAAAGTCAAGAGCCTTAAGCTTAAAAAGGAGTTTTCTCAAGTCTCTACCGAGTACCAACTAATGGAGGATCATGAAAGGAAGAGCACCACAACCAAGCCAAGTCCTTAAACAGTAAACACAACAAAGCACTTGAAATATCCTGCAGACTTCTCAACAGTTCAAAGAGTAAAGAGCTTCATGCTTTCAGTTCCATCCTAAGTCCCAACTTCATGTTTTGCATTGCCTTTTACTCAGAAGACTCGCTCTCCATAAAAATTAACAACGGCAAAAGTTAGGTGCCTTAATCGATACAAAAGCTGTGATATGTCTCCCCATGCTGTTCTAACACACAAATTATTAGTAGGTGTACAACATGATTAAGACAAGGTTTATATTGCCTACTCTGCTGCTTGGAGGAGGCAACCACATTAAATATAATCTATGTTTAATTCATAATTTCATACACAGCAAGAGAACTGTAAAAGGTAACCATGGCAATGGAGGGCCATCCTCTCTTTCCTACTTGCCTGGATAATACCTTCAGTTTTATACACAGATAGATAACAGGTTTATATCATTACACTTTATCATCATGGAACCACCATCTTGTCTCCTTGGGAGACCTGCCATTCCTACAGTTCTTGACGTATCGGTCATTATCGGTTGGACGTTGCTGCATATGACAAGAAAATTTCAGTATCCAGCTTTGACTAGATAATACTAGATCTGGAAGTACAAAAACGAATGGTCAAAACGTTAACAATTCCAACAAACCTTCACGGTTGAGCTTGATAACATTGAAAGAATGCTGATACAGACCGAACTGACAGTCATAGCTGGGGACCAGGAATCATACAGAATATCTGCAAGATATGAACGACATGTAATGTTGAATGTAGGTTGGCCAGATGATTTGCCACATGAATATGACAAAGAAAGGTACAAAATGGATATTACAAGCCAATAAATCTTTCATTTTTTCTACATTATTCAAGAAACCGGTACCCCTAACTGTTTTACATTATCTCTTGCAATTTGTTTGCTTCCTGCAGCCTATACTTGTCTAAGTTGCATACTAGAGTAGAGACATTGCAGAATGACATGTTCTTATCAAACTTATCTTTGATAAAGTGTTATGGATCATACCATCCTAGTGCTAGCCACCAATTGGAATATCATGAGAGCATCAGAAACTTGACCAAATGAAAACTCACATACACATGAAGCACAAACACCAAGGATACATTCTCAAATTAAACATATCCATTGATGCATGAAACATAAATCATAACAGATTTCTTCAAGGCCAGAAGAAAGGTTACAAGTCCAATTAAAGCAAACTTCTAGGAAAGAACAATTGGAACTCAAATGCCATGTTCAATGTCTACATGAATCTAAAGTCTGAACTAATCATCAACACTTTGAGGAGATCACATAGAGCCCACAAACACAGAAGAAAAACTTCAAGGATGAATAAAACTTTAGATGCTTGTGTGATACATATAACATTTCTTTAGAATCAAGACTCACCCATAACTGATAGGGGGTAAGCTCCTCAAATCAAGTCTTAAGTAACAACTGGACTCTTTAAATGAAAACTAGGACCAACCTCTCTTAGACATCCCCCTATAACTATTATTATTCTACTAATATTTCTATTAATTGATTTAGGAGAAACAAATTCCCTTCCATAAACAGTAATGTGCTAGAACAGGGTGTCTCAATGCATAAAACAGCAACCGATAACTTCAGAACCTCTCTAGTTTTCTCGCATGGATAATACATCTGTGAAGGTATAATTAATTCCTGATATTTACTTGGAAAGTACAGATGGCACCACAAATTCACTTGACAGCTTTTAGCAAATCTTAATATAATCACAGCTAGAATAGAAGAATGAATTATGAAATGGAATGCAACAGAAGTGTAGATGTTCAAAACATGAACAATTGGCTCAAGAACCAGCTTCAACAATGATGAAAAACTTGCTATTCTGTGTTCAGCATACCATGATTAATTACAGCAAATTATTTTGTACTTCCACCAAAAGTGCCAACTTATAATCTTGTAAAAAACTACACGGCTACTCTTCCTCCAGAAAGAGATATGTCAAAAAAGAATCCTACATTTATGATTACCAATAATCCTATCATGTTCACCAAACTTCAACTAATCATCATTTTCCATTCTATCAACAGAAAGCAAACTTCAAGCAATAGGATTAAAAAGACTAGTTGTTAAAGAATAATTGTAGCAAGCAATAACGGTAGCGTCAGCCAATACCTAAACAAATATGTCCATTGCTATAAATGTGAGGATGCAGCGGAGCCGGAGGGACAAAAATCACCTGCTCAATCAAAAAATAATACCACAAAATTCATTCATGAAGAAAACAGGGATCCATCAGAGTCAATTATAGAAGAATTTAATCAAGATAAATAAGAAATTCCCATTCAATAGTTATTGAACATTTCACTTTCAGTGTTTACTCAGTAAATAAAACAAAAATGACAAAAGGAAAGAGAAGAAAGAATACCTGGGGCGCCTCCATGGGGTAATGCTCAGGAAAATCAACCTGAAGCTGATAAGTTTCATTGGCATAAAGCGTTCCAGGGGCTCCGTTGACTTCGATTATCCATCTTTCCACAAGATTCAACAAATTAAAGACCGAAATCCCAAATTAATCCCCATTTAGAACTTAAATCATCCAGAGAGTTATTATTTAAAAGAATAATAGAAAGAAATTAATTAATTAAAAGAGTAAAAACAAAAAAACCTTTGGAGATTATCAGTAACTTTGTGCTTGAATCCAGCTGGTGGATTAACCTGCCACTCCACTAACTCTTTCTGGAGTCTGTTACATGCGATCTTGCTTAAAGCCTACGCAAAAACATTCCGCCCAAAAATAAAAGTCAAAAACATCAAACAAATAGAAAAACAAAAAGGAAAAGAAAATTCGCCAGACGCAACCGGAACTAGAAAAATAAATAAAAACGGAAAATAAAAATTGAAACCTTGCGTGAATGAGCGGAGGAACTTGTCATGGCTTCCGCGCGAGAGACCGAGAGAAAGAGAGAGAAAAGACGGTGCCGTCTGGTCCTGTCTTACTAAAATGTTTTAGTAGTACAATTTGTGAAGGGCATAAATATATGTGCGAAAAATTATACTGCTATAACTATTACTGTTTTTTTTTTTTTTCTCTCTTGCGATAAAGAAATGTGAATTATGATTGGTCGAGAATCATGTTATGGAGAAAAATTCTGTACTAAATCGGACGACCCAGAAAATTTTTCGCTACCGTAGCGTTCAAACTTAATAATGGAGATTCAGATATGGAAAACTTTTGATTTTTCCACGTGGCATTAGACAACTTGCTTTGGAAAGTCATCCAATCATATTGATTTTTGGTAAGGAAGAATATGATTCCCCAATGTTCCTATAGTTGCAATTTGTAATTTTGTTCATTACTAGAAAACAATTATTAATAAGCAAAAAAAGGTGGAAATGTTACAAATATAAGTTGCAAAATAAAATACTAAGATTTCAACAAAAAAGATACCCCTTTTATCAAAAAACAAAAAAAAAAAACAAAAAAGATACCCCAAGATAGATAGTAATCGATTATTGTAGTATAATTTTTTAGGTGTCCAACAATCATATTGATTATTGAATCCGCAAATAATTCAAAGTCAAATTGCATTAGATGAGAAATGTGTAAATTTTCTAATACCCATTCTCTTTAATCAAAGGACTCGGATCAAAATCTAATTTAAAGGATATTTTTTTATTAGAAAAGAAACATATATTAATTAATCTGGATTGCTAAACACCGCCCCATTTTTGCTATCCACCGCCCCATTTTTTACGCTTTTTTACGCTTTTGCCCTTTGTTTCATTTTCTAATCTTAAAACTATCACGAACGTAGAATAGCGTTAACGTATTGTATTTTGATGACGATTTAAGAAAAATGAATGATAACGTGCCGTATTTTGATGACGATTTTAGAAAAATGCAATTTTTGACGAAATTTAGGACTGATGACCCGTGCCGTCCCAAGAGGGCGGGCGAAGCCGCCCAGTGGCAGGCCGCCTCGGTGGGGCGGCTCGGCTATTTTTTTTAAAAAAATTATTATTATTTAAAAAAAAAAAATTTGGTCTAGCCACCCCAGTGGGGAGGCTCCGCCGTGGCTGAAGCATCCTAGTGGGGAGACTCAGTGTAAAAGTGTAAAAAGTGCAAAGGTAGGGCAAAAGTGTAAAAAATGGGATGGTATTTAGCAAAACTAGGGCGGTATTTAACAACCCTCTTAATTAATTAAAGGTTCGAAACAAAGTATGCCCGGCTGCATCAAGCAACTGTGAATCTAAAACAAAAACGGAGGTTGAACATAAATAAAGAATCCTCACTTAAGCATCAACACAAAAGTTTACTACTTTCCGAAAAGTATGTTGAACTTTAATCTCCTCAAAATTAAGGGATATGGAGATTATTCACTTGTCGAAAAGATCTTGGTATATACTCCCTATGTCGCTTGATATCTATCACCCTTTAGTCAACACACCCCAAACTTTGACCAAGAATTATAAAAAAATTATATAGAATTAAATTTCAAAAAATAATGTTTTGAAATGCTTACAACCTAATTTATCAAAATATATATTTTTAAAAACTGGATTGCTAAATACCGCCCCATTTTTGCTATTCACCGTCCCATTTTTGACGTTTTTTTACGCTTTTGCCCTTTGCTTCATTTTCTAATATTGAAACTATCATGAACGTAGAATAGCGTTAACGTGTTGTATTTTGATGACGATTTAAGAAAAATGAACGATAACGTGTCGTATTTTGATGACGATTTCAGAAAAATGCAATTTTTGACGAAAATTAGGACTGATGACCCGTGCCGTCCCAAGAGGGCGGCTTACCGTGGCGAAGCCGCCCCACTGGGGAGGCTTACCGTGGCGAAGCCGCCCCACTGGGGAGGCTTACCGTGGCGAAGCCGCCCCACTGGGGAGGCTCAACCACGGCGGAGCCGCCCCATTAGGGCGGCTTCACCATGGGCAGGCCGCCCCGGTGGGGCGGCTCGGCTATTTTTTTTTTAAAAAATAATTATTATTTAAAAAAAAAAATTGGTCTAGCCGTCCCACCGGGGCTGAGCCGTCCTAATGGGGAGGTTAGTGTAAAAATGTAAAAAGTGCAAAGGGTAAAGGGCAAAAGTGTAAAAAATGGGGCGGCATTTAGCAAAACTTTGACGGTATTTAGCAACCCCCTTTTAAAAATTTAATTTTTATATAAACTTTTTATAATTAGTGGTCAAAATTTGATGTGGTTTGACCAAAAGATGACAGTTAATAAGGGACAGAGGGAGTAGTAATTTTCGTTAATTGGGAAAATTTAAGAAAGAAATACAGCCTAACAAAACAAATCTCGAGGGACATCAATGTTGAACAAGTAGCTAAATAAAGGTCGCCATCAAATTGAGGTTCACAAAGTCATTTAATTTTATTTTTGACAGTCACAGGGGAGCAGACAGGACTAAAGTGAATATGACTGAACATTTTCATAGTATAAAGGCAGTTGTCTCATGTCTGTTCATTTGATCATTTCAATCAAATTATGGCTAAAACATAAAACTTAATTACCAAAAAACTGAAATGTTAAAAAAAAAAATGTATTGGAGACTGGAGTTTTGAGCCTAATTAGCAGTTTTCAATCAAATCCCTGGTAAGAGCATTGCAAATCTGATTAGTTTAATATTAATATAACACTTTTGCTGGTTACAAAAACTAGTGTCTTAAAGTGACCATTTTGCCACTCCTTCAATCTTCAGCTTGATCTGCAATACTTTCCCTGCCCATGGAAGTGCAAGCTAATGATGGATCAGATTCAGAGTCTTGTGGAGAATCTGCAAACTCTTCTTTATACATTTCTTCTATCATAGGCTTCCAAAGTCGAACTCGAGCATTTATGAACCAGTTTGATACCTGAATGAACAGTAATTAGTATTAGATTAGACCCCATTTTCCAATATAATTAATTGAGCATTGAAAATTGTCAAAAGGAATTACTTGATTCTTGCTCAGTCCTGTCTGAGATGCCAACATGAGTTTCTCCGAATCTGTTGGATAACTGTCAAAAACCAAAAGAATTATATTTTCCATAGAATTATTATTGCAGAAAGTGATTAAAGTTTAAACTTAAAAAGCACTTACGGATGAAGGAAGTGTTCGAAAAGCCAAGACCGAAGGATTGCTACAGAGGTCTCTGGCAATCCTCGAATAGGTCTCCAAGCTTGTCTTTGGCTAGGGATCATTCCAAGCTGTTGAAGAGACAGTCGATTTTGTCTTGAATCTCGATCAAACAGGCTGAGTTGCGATAAACCCCTGTTGATTTTCGGCAAATCATGCGAAAATTTCCTTCTGATCACATTTATTTGAGTTATTATGGCATCTCTTAGACTACAAAAATGTCTGGACATTGCTTGGAGTGCCAAAGCAGTGTAACACTTCGCCGCTCCGATTCCGGCTAATGCTTCAAATGATGAAACCACTTCCTCCATTTGCTGGTAATATTTCTCGTATCTCACCTCAACCTGAAAACATAGTAAGTTAAGTAACACGACAAGAATAATCAAACAGGGGTTCATGTTAACTAACCTCTTCCAGCAATCCAATGAGCTTTGCAAGTCTAATTTGAAGTTCATTTTTATCAGACAAAGAAATCTCGTTACTGCAGAATTCTGCTTTTAATTCAGATGAAAGTCTTGAAACTCCACCTAGATATAACTTCCCAAAGAAATGGTCCTCAACATTGCTACCGCCGACATTGACAGCTTCATCTAAAAGAGACTGAGTTGGCCTTAAATACCTCGAATTTCCAATGGAATTGGCAAAAGATCGGTGAAGCGAGGTAGAAGAAGACGAAGCAAATGGGCTGCCCGTGAAAGAGTAGTCGTCACTTACGCCAGCTGGATTACAAACTTGTCTATCTTCTTCCGCAGGAATCAAGTAACTTGAACTCGCCATGTTAGAATTCAAGGAATTAGGAGCGAACATGTGAGAACCAAGAGACAGGGAAAGCCTTTGAGCATGTCGGTTGGTTTCGTTGGCTGCTCCAAGAAGGTCCATTAAATGTCGAGTCTGGCTAATTTCCGACTCCTCTGTAACAATGGGTGCCGGAAGAAGGTCCATTGATCTAGACATTCTTTCCCCAAGAGAATGAATGGTGGGAAGCAAACCAAGGGAGTGAGGAAATGGGTTATCATGGTTTCCTCTCAAAGCAGAGCCATAAGCATCAAAATGCTGGCTTCCTTCGAACTGGTTTTGGCTATTAATGGAATCAGAGATTAGAAAATGATGTAACATGCTTGAAGCTGGATTATTAGGAGGTGAATCTCGGGAAACCATAGTAAGGAAGCTAAAAAAGAAAAAGGCAAAGTTGGGTTCAAAAATGAGAGAGAAGAAGGAAATTATGAAACTTGATTAAGGAATTCTGAAAGAGATAGAAGTACCCATTACCAAAGAACAGTGAGTCAAACTAAAAAATGATTAATATGCAAAAGGAAAGACAAATTGCCATTCCACGTGACAAACATTAAAAGCGAGTAATGGTCAAGACAAGGTGAAACTGAAATATATATTCATCAATGGATTGACAAGTAGTACAAAGTTATAAGTTGCTGGGCATTAAACACAGGGCCACCTGAAAGTAATGGCCTGACAAAACTGAAATGGAAAATCCTTACTGACTTTTGCACCCAAAGCAAAACTGAGATCTAAATTCTAAACCCAGCTGAGAGAGATTCCAGTTCCAGAATCAGCAGCCATTAAAACAAAGCTTGAGAAAAAAAGAAATGGGGTTTCAATGGGTTAAAGAATGAAGAAGGAAGAAATAGAGGAAAGGGTATATATTTTACTGAAAACAAGACAAAAAGAAATTAAATAAACTAATGACCCATTTGTAACTAACTGAAGCCCTGATTGGGAAGCTTAACAATAAAGTTAAAAAATTAAGGGGAAAAGTAAGTAAGCAAGCAAGAAAGCATCGGTCAGTAGGTGGAATAACTGAAAATATACCTTTGTTGGTAGTAGTAACCAATAATACTAACAAGGGTTAGAAGAAAAAAGATTACTTTTATCGATCTATACCTCAGAAGAAAAAAAAAGAAAAAAAGAAAAGAGAATAGGTCTAATTTGTAAGCAGCCAAAAGCTAGAAGAGCTAGATAGATAGACCTCTGCTAGTTCATCAAAAAGGCCAAGGTAATTGGGTGAGAAGAAATGAATAAAATGACAGAAGAAAGATGGTCCCCAACCATCTTCCCTGACTATAAAACAACAAGCAAAAGCATCAATCCTTCAGCTTTATTGCTGCCTGCAGTTACATTTCTTTGGGAGACTCAAAAAGTACTTTGAGCTCAAAAACTCTCTCTCTCTTTCAATATGTTAAATTCTTCTGTGGACTGCGTTGCTGTAATTCTGCAAAAGGAGGAGAAAAAGTGGGCTATCTTTTGCACACTCCCAGTTTTAAGATTGTTTGCTTGTGAGTCTGTAAACCATATGGGAATATCTAACTTTTTCCTGTTAGCTGTTCTACTCATGCATAGAGATGGTGAAAGGACAATGCCAATATCACAATCTTTCCAGGACGTGCTGTAATTTTTTATTTTTTTTAGTTTAATTCAAATAAAAGAAAAAATGGGTTCTTTTTGCTGTCGTAGAAAGAGAAAGAGAAAGACCAACAAAAAAAAAAAAAGGCTGGTAATTGAATACTTTGGTTTGGCGAAGCTGATTAGATTGATTCTGGGTGTAGTGTGATCTTTTGGGCTGGTCTGTTTGGATGTTTTAAGTAATGATTGCAACTTTGTTCCTTTGGCCTCCTTCACTTGTCGCCCTCTGGTTCCGTAACTCTCTTCTTTTTTCGGGACCTGAAAAGGCCCACACTCACTTCTTCTAATTCACAGGTTAAAATCTCTAAACTCAAAAGCGTGCCATTATCTGATATAATCTTGTTGAGGTTAAAAACAACATTAATTAACCCCCTCCTTTTCCCACTTGAAAGTCTATGAAATGATTTCATTTCAATCACCCAGCAGTTACTGCAGTCATCTTTAGCTTGTGACTAACTGGTAATGAGTTGCCATTATAGAACATGGCCCATGCAACCATGAAACATGGATCAACCATCAACCTTCACATATGCAAGTATGCTTTTAGGCTTTAGCTAGGTAGCCCCATCCAAGCTATATATGCACTTTATTACAGTTAAAACTTGAATGGGGAATTTTGTCCAAGAATGGTTGCAATTTAGCTCAAAACTAGTATAAGCCTATCATATCAAATTGTCAGGGGGAAAAGCTAAGAAATGTGTATCACTGTTTTAGAAACTCTAGCAATCTGCAAATTTTATCTTCAAAATGAGTACTATTTCAAAAGTAAGTATTCTAATGATGGTTAAAGTAAGCCATTTTAGCCAATGGGGACTGGGGGAGGGACACAAAGGAAGATGTAATAACCAAAACATGTTTGAAAGCTAATGTCTATTAAGATTGCAGGTAGCAAAAGAGAAAGGGAAAAAAGGAGTCATGGACTAGGAAAAGAGAAAGGATACATACAGGGTAATTAGTTGATTGGCAAGGCACATGGTCCATCAGCAAAGCATTATTGTCAAAGGACCACCGTTCCATCCGAGGATCGAACATATATATGCATCCATCATAGTCAAGGCCAATGTCATCAGATCCTTGTCCAGCAGCTGTTACATTATCATGTGTGACCATTCAAGAGAAAACAGACATGAAACAAGCAGCAAAGAGCTAAAATTTACACATCAGTGGCACCTGGTTATTAGCCATGCTTATCAGGATTCTATGTTTCTGCATAATACCTGTAACAGACACGTATAATTGCCGTACAATCTCATTAGCTTATGTACCAGTCATTTCTAATCACATTTATTTTCCAAATAGCATACATACATCAATGTCACACTTGAGATTACTTGTACAAGAATCATTATTCAGCAGAATACAGAGAAGGCTATATATCAATCTTACGATATCTTTACAGATGTATATACCTACTACAACAATATTCTATTTGCATGTTACAAATGGGTATCCTATTCTCCCATATCTATATATTCTATCATGACAAATTGACAATGCACTTGTCTTTCTCATTCTACTAATCAAACATGAAACACATAGAACCAGCCATCCCAAAGTAACATCTCAAGGCTTTTGCTTTTTCTGTTTTGGTTGGTCATCATATCACGTGATGCATCTTCCTAACAATTAGCTTGAGGGGGACATTCTTCATACTACAAAATCATGTAATACGTGGGGATTTCCAAACCTGTCTTGTTCATTTCCTGGATCCATACAATGAAAGTCTACTGTCTCTGGCCCCACTGAAGAAGCAACCTTGTTGCTACCTCTCATATTGGTGTCTCCAGACATGGGAAAGACGTTATTTTCATGATGCCGTAAACCAAGTGCAAGTGACACTTGGCCTCCAACTGCAAAATTACTCAACTCCGTCAGATCATACATCGCATCACCGGTCATAAGGGAACCATGACCATGTTGGCTGGCTGGGATTATTGTATTAGAATAAGGGTTGTTGCCCTCTACGTTACTCCTCTGGTTAAACTGTAATTTTGTCCCAGAAGGTGAGCCAGCATCCCCTGTAGCAAAACTTTGAAACATTGATCTTGCAGTAGGCCTGTTCAGTTCTACATCTGTGATATGATCAGGTTTCAAGTATTGAACTTGTCCTGGTTGGACATTATCAGCATCAGCAGTTTTCGATGTCATACTCTCCTGAAATTCTTCTCCCTTATCCTCGGATGTTGCAGAATTTTCTCTAGCTGCTTTGGCTGCATTTTCTAAGGAAGTTTTAAAGTTTGAGTCCATTTCACCAAACTCTTCTTTGTACATCTCCTCAATCATGGGCTTCCAAAGACGCACCCTTGCATTAATGAACCAGTTTGCAACCTGCTCCAAACAAAGCATTAGTAACTGTGCATATAAGTGGAAAGAAAAACATGTTAATAATAGCTGAACTAATTATCAACATGACAAGTGAGCAGGACATGTGCAGAAAAGTCCCCACAACAGAAAAGAAACCGAATTATTAATTCCTCTAATAAATATGCTGCTAGCTAATGATGTGCACTTTTTTGTTATGAGTTATATGCTAAGGTTTAGATTGGCTGGTTAGGCAATAGATAAGTTACAAAATTAACCATGCATCTTAATGATAGAGAAAGTAAACTAGTCTAAACTCATGAATTACAGGTCAGATAGCTGTGTTTCATCTCTTACTTGGTTTCTGCTCAGGCCTGTCTGTTTCGCGAGCATGATTTTCTCTGAATCCTTTGGGTAGCTGGTCAAAAATCAAATTCAGAAGGAGTTAGTAAACCAAAGTTCTTAGTATTTTTTGAAGTAAAACAGGCTTAATATAAGATCCAAAGCACATACGGGTGGAGAAAATGCTCAAATAACCAAGCACGAAGGATTGAAACAGAGCTTTCAGGAAGCCCTCTTTGAGGTCTCCAAGCGTTTCGCATCACACCAAGTTGCTGAAGAGCTCTTTGTTGTCTGAGCTGATGATCAACATAGCGGAGACGAGGTATTACTCCTCCTTGATTGTTTGATGAATTTTCTTGCTCTCCAAGGCTTTTCTGGGTCTGTTGAATTTGGCCACTGATTGCATCACGCAGACAGCGGAAATGGCGGGAAATTGTCTGCAGGGCAAGTGCAGTGTATGGTTTAGCTGCACCAGAACCGGCTACCATGTCAAAAGAAGACACCACAATCTTCATTTGATGGTAATATTGCCTGTATCTTCTATCAACCTGTAACAGAACCATGACCCTTTGTGAACTTCAAGAACATGTACAACTCGATAAAAACACATATAAGATAGTTTCCGAAATGTGATAAAGAAGAGAATAATTCAACAAAGGAAATCAATCACCAAGAGAAGTGAAAATCTAATCAGATTAAGGAGCACTACAATGGCAGGCATGCCAAGCCATAAAAATCATTCAAACCAAATAAAATCAGGACAAAGAACTGCAGGGGATAATTTAAGTGGTTGCTCACCTCATCCAGCATGGACAAGAGTTTTGTCTTCTTGTTCTGCAACTCTTGTCGTTCTGCAGGTGATATATCAGAAGAGGAGTTATTAACTGACTCACTAGGTTCTGATGACATCCCATTCGATGATTTCAGTTGAGAGCTTGCATTTTTATCCGTATCAGGCTGTTTCAATGCTTTTCTCACATTAACCACTTCATCAAGCAACTCTTGAGCCACCCTGAGATATCTGGAGTTTAAGATAGTAGTCGAAAAACCAGACTCAAATTGATATATCTCAGAATGCATCTGTTTTTGATTTATTGATCCCTGAGGGTTAGACAAAGCATCTATTTCAAATGCATCATTGTTGCCTCCGGTATAGCCACAATTCATGCCATCAGAAATTTTTAACTCCTTGCTTCTTTTGCTTTCATCACCAGTAAAAGGAATTGTCCCCTTTCCTGAAAATGGAAGATGACCACTAAATAACGAAGAATAACCCTGGTACTGATAATGTAATGAAGGTACAGGAACTCCAGAAGATATCTGTGACTGTGAGCCAAGGCTTAGAGATAGTCCCTGAGATTGAGAACTCTGTTCACCATCCAAAACACTCCTCGGAAGTACAGGGGCTGCAACAGAGTTGCATATTGAAGTGCTTGATGTAATGTTTAACTGCCCATCAACAGATTGCAAACTTACAGCTTCAGTTGAGGGTGGAATGAATGACATTTCATTTCTACCACCAATTGATGGAATTTGAACACAGTTCTGTAGAGACAAAGAACTCCCAGACAAGATCTCTGAGAATGCCCCAGTAGTAGAAGCTTGGTTCAGATATATTGGTGAGTTACCAGGATCGGAAGGCGATTCAAGGTAAGAGACAGGCTTTTGGTCCCCCAGATATGTAGTTGATAAATTGTCTCTTTGATAGCTAAAATTTGGATAATAAGTAGCCATAATTTGCTTCCTTATGTTTAGCACGAAAGGAATGATGAAGCATTACCAGTCTCCACAAATCAAATGATTGCTAAATAAGTACCTCCCAATAAAATGTTGATCAGCTAATAGATCCTGATAAATCAAAAATCATTATAGTATACATCAGAATTCTTTCAAAGTTCCAAATCATATCAACATATCCAAAGTCAAGATTTTTGCACCATTTTTCTTTGCTCATGCAATCTGTGCCATAGAGTTTAGGATTCAAAAAAGCAGAAAATACCCAGCAGCCATGTGCAAATGCAATATTGGCCCATGGCATGAAAGTGCAACAACAAGGTCAATGGCTACAGTTAGTAAATGGTTTGAGTTTAAACAGGATCAACCATGAGAAAACGAAACCCAAATCTCTACCAATTGAGTTGTAATGCATCCAGACTCTAGACACTTCTTACTCCAGAGAGAAAATGGGAAAGCTAAGAAAAATAGTTTCATAGTTCATACTAACAAAAAAAGCAAACAAAATAATTACCTAAAGCCAGCAATTAGCCAAAACCTGAGATCAACCATAAATATTCTTTCAGAAAAAGATTAACAAGGTACACCAACCATGTAAATTCAGTAAAACCAAAAATCCTTCATCTTTTGAGAATATTTTCTTTTCTTCTATTTTAAGCTTCTTCCTTGCCTTTTTTATGAAGACGATCCCTTAGTTAAATACATATACTACTACTATCTTGCATCAATTGAATTAGAGAAAACAGCAAAATCTATCAGAGCTTAATTCAGATATTCTTCTGAGTAAAAAAGGAATCAAGTAATCATAGATAACAAAAGGTAAGCCATAATCATTTAAGGCCAGAAAATTCAGAGGTTTCACAGAAAGAAAAACGACCATGAAGTACAACTTTTTCTTTTTGGCTTTTCATTCTGTATCCCATTTCTTCCTATCATCATCACTACCAGTCTATCACCATCATCATGAAGTACCCAAAACTGGTACTGAAAACAGAAACATCACAGTAAAAAAAACTCAGAAAATCTTTAATTGCCAAACCCTCGACCCCCAAAAACCAACAAAAAAAGTATAAATAATAAACCAAAAAAGAAAATTACCCAACATCATCTAGAAGAAGCTCAAAAAGACAACTTCATAACCACACAAAGTCACAAACCCCTAAAGCAGAAGCTTTGAAGTTGTCTTCTTCTCAGCATCATCGTGTACTATTTGGCAACAAAACTCAACTCCCAAACATAAAAAACAGTTTTTTAACATACAACAGTCTTTCAATCAACCAATCAATCAATAATTACAGCTATGAAAGCAGTGCAGAAAGCAAAAGAAGAAGAAAATGGAAAAGATAAGTTAAAAAAACTAAGAGAAGAAGAAAAAGAAAGGTAAAAGTGAAATACCTGAAAGCCCCCCCAAAGAGAAGCTGCTGCGCCTCTAGCGGGGAGCAGAAAGAAGGAAGCTTGAAAACAGAAAGACAAAAACCAATCCCAAGAGATATAATCCCAAACGTAACCAACCTCCTTATCATTGGAACATTGACACCAACCCAAGAAATAATATTAAATAATTCAACTCAATACAAATTATTTAATATTAAAAAAAAATTGACGACAACAACTGTAATATTTTATTCTAACAGATGATGATGATAATAAGGAAGAAGAATATTAAGAACAAATAGTTCCCCCCTTCCCCTTCTCTTCAATCCTACCAGGAATCTCACGTGTAACAAAAAAACAAGACAAAAACAAAAGGCAAAGCTGTTTTGTAGGGTTTTTTTAAATGTTAAGAAATGTTTAGAAGGAAGGGCGAAAATTTTATTAAAAAAAAAATGGGGAAGAAGCAGCTGCTGCTGCCTGCAAGGTGGGTGTTGTTTGATTCATTCATTCATTGCTTAAGAGAGTTCAAAAGCTAACTACCAGTTGGTAGACCTATTACCCGCCCTTAAGCCTCCTTTTAACGCATAAAAATGGAGTCTTTGCCTTTCTTACTTCTCTCTCCTTGTTTTTCCAAAGTTTAGGAAGCATCTAAAGCTATCTGATTGGTCCATTCATGGTTGGCTTTCTTTCTTATTCCAATTTTTTTTCTTGTTTTTAAATATGTAACTAATATAAAAATAAAATAATTCAAGGAAAATGAAATTAGAAAATGTGATGGGTAAATATGTTAGGGGAAGGGGGAAAGTGTTAGCTGTACTTTGCAGTTGGTGAGTGTGACAAACTCACACGTTATTTCCACGCGTATGCTTCTATACGCTAGCGGCTAACGGCTAACTAAACATAATTTTTACATATAATTTTTCTTTATAAATAATTGCTAACTTCCCTTTCTTTTTTTATAACTTTTTTTGTTAGGTGATTAGTGTTTATGTGTCATTTTAGAGCATGAATCATGGGATTCTATCTAATTCTCGACCCACCTTTTAAAAGGTGAAAATTATATTTTTTTCAACATAAGCTTTTTGGTCAATAACAATTTGTTTTCTTTTTTTTTTTTTAAAAAAAAACATAAATTGTAGTATTGTACTACCAACATAACCTTTCTCTTGCTTCTTCTGTATATATGCACTATAAAATGTTCAAAACATGAATATATACATATGTGTGTGTGACATTTAATTTATCTAGTCTAGTTAGTTAAGTAAACGAAATTTTTTTTTTTTTAAAGTTTAATTTAAAATCACACACTTGACTTTACCCTTTCTTCTACTTTTCAATAGTACCAAGCTATTTGAGTTTGTGTATGTATTAAAGTATATAATATTTATGTATTGAAATACATACATATGTTAGATGTTGGATTGAGTGAAATGATCTCAGTACTCTTTAAGTGAGGTTTTAGATTTAAATCTTATGATTTGTGAATCGAGAAAATAGACATTAAATAAGAGTCCCTCCATTTATAATTGAGGTTACTCGATTTTGAATAATCAATATCGAATAGGATGACAAGAGATCTTTACCAAAAAGAAATTATATGCAACCAAGAGGTTTATTGCATGACTAGTGACATACTTACAATTTTTTTATAATAATGTTTGTTGCTTTTTAAAGTAAAAGGAAGGAAACACAAGCTCTTCTCCTTTTGTGTTCTATGACAAACAAATAAATTTTGCTTAAAAACTAAGGAAAATGTTTTTCTCTTTGGCAATCAATAGAAAATAATAAACTTGTTTCAAACTTAAATCAAATACCCCCATAAATATAAATACTATATACTATGTCTCAGTATATAACCGAAAATTGGATGTTTACATATGAAGCATATAAAATGAACATTGAATTTATGCAATTGCTTTACAAAAAAGGAAGTAAAGAGTTTTGGTTGGTTAACAGAAGGAATAGAATATTAGGCACATTGCAATGTGTTGTACATGTTTTATGTACCTTCCCTTCTTTATTAGATTCTAATTTAAATGGGAAAATGATTCATTTTTCATGTTTATGGTTAAGAATAAAGATATTTGTGGGATTATTCTAGAAAATTCTTCACAATTATTGCCAATAATCCTTCAAAAGAGCATATCTTTATTAGTTTGATGATCAGGTCGAAAAACTTATTCGGATGCAATTAGCTAAAGAATAAAAGAAGAAAAAAAATATAATGCAAGATACTTCACCAACTTGGATTTTTATTTATTTATTATTATTATTTTTTTTTGCCAAACACCAACTTGGAGTTAGGAAATGGGAATATTAGGCCATAATAATGGGAAGGAAAAATGAATAGCACTAAACAAATGGGCCGTAAATGAGCCTTTGAGATTTAGCCGTGGACTGTAAAGAAGATTCAGATTGGGCCGCTCAAGTCCAGATAAAACGACGGCGTACTATATAAAGTCAGGGGCGTTAAGGAATCGTGATAAACCACACAAAATAATTAACGGTCTTAAAATCTGAACATTCTCCGGTTTTCTACTGAAATAGCCGAAGAGGATTTTTATGATGAGCTTATGTTTTTGTTCTCTGATTCGTCCTTCGCCTTTGATTTTCGAGTCCAATTTGCCATGGAATTTGAATCTCAAACGATCAATTTGCCCTCTCGGCTTTTCTATTCATGGCAACAACAGGAATTTTGTAGCCAGAGTTGTTCAACAAGGATTCGAAGTCAATAACATTTCTTTGCCCAGTCCAGTAGTCGAGGAAGAGACTGAAAAGGAAGTGAATGGTGAACTCGTTAATGGAGTCGCCGGAACTGAGTTGGTGGAGGATAAACCGAAACCAGTGCGAGTTAGGACGAAGAGAGCTGATGATTATGATAGTGATGATGAGAGCTTTGAGGGTAGATTCAAGCTACGAAATGGGAAGGAGGTAAATTTCCATATTCTTTTTGGAATCACCAGTTCAAAATTTGGGAATAAATTTTGAATTAAAAAACCTTAAAAAAATTTTTTTTGAAGGTTTTTGAAGAAAAGGCTTATCTTGTTGGCGTGGAGCGAAAAGGTCAGACTTCGGATTCATTTGGCATCGAGGAGTCGCTTAAGGAGCTGACGCAGCTGGCTGACACTGCTGGGCTCATGGTCGTCGGTTCAACTTATCAAAAGTAAGGTTTTCTTATTATTTATGTTTGGTTGGAAGATCAAAGCACATTTTTGTTTCTATGCTTAAAGAGTTAAAGTTGATTTGCTGTATCTTATGGTTCAGATTAGCTTCTCCAAACCCGAGGACATACATAGGATCAGGAAAGGTTGCAGAAATTAAGAGCGCAATTAATGCTTTTGGAGTTGAGACTGTGATTTTTGATGATGAGCTCTCACCCGGGTAAGGTTTGTGATAATTTACTGAGTTTTTATTTTTTATTTTAAGGATCTATCTTTCTCAGAGCGTTTCAATGGGGAAAAAGAATTGGGATTTCAACTAGTTGGACTTACTTGACTTGATATGGAACCTTTAGAATCGAGCATTATATCTCATCGGGGTGTCACATTTTCAAATTGCAGGCAATTGCGCAATTTGGAAAAGGTTTTTGGTGGGGATGTTAGAGTTTGTGATCGGACAGCTCTTATCCTGGATATCTTTAACCAGCGAGCAGCAACACATGAAGCAGCTTTACAGGCAAGTGCACATTGTGCTTCTAATCAAATAATACTCTCATCAATGAAAGGTGGAGTTCATACCTGATATAGTGATATTAGATCTAACTATCTAAGTTGGTAAAGTCTTTGTGCATTTAAAATAAGTTTGTTCCTTACTCAAAGATTATGGGGCATTCCAGGTTGCATTGGCACAAATGGAATACCAATTGCCCCGTCTTACTAAAATGTGGACTCACCTTGAGCGTCAAGCTGGAGGACAAGTAAAGGGTATGGGTGAGAAACAAATTGAAGTGGACAAGCGTATCTTACGCACTCAAGTAAGCAGCACTATCTTTTTCCTGTTTTATACTGATAACTGATAAGTAGCTGCTGCTTTAGAAACGCAAACTTGTACAGATATTGCAATCTGGTGACTCTCTCTAATACTTTTGGCTGCAAAGCTATTGTTCACTTGAGTTGACGTATTTGCTTTGCTAGATTGGGGTTCTCAAAAAAGAACTTGAATCTGTCAGAAAACATAGAAAACAATACAGAAACCGACGAACTTCTGTACCTGTTCCTGTAGTATCTTTGGTGAGTAGATAGCTTGAATCCAATACAAAGTCAATTTCTATTTTTCTTGTTATTTGTTAGGGCACGTAATTAATATGAATGCATTGTAGGTTGGATACACTAATGCTGGCAAGAGTACACTATTAAATCAATTGACTGGAGCTAATGTTCTTTCTGAGGACAAACTCTTTGCAACCCTTGATCCAACAACAAGAAGGGTTCAGGTAATCATATATGTTGGGTCTTGGGAAAGCCTATTGCTTCAGCTTTCTTTCTATCTAGTCTGTTCTTGGCAGATGAGTAGTTAGAGAAGGAGATTGAAATAAAACAAAGTTGCCTAGGCAATAGCTAGAAGTTGTTTGAATCCATTTTACTATGGTGAATCATTCTTTATGTCCATTACAATGAGTTTTTTGGGCTTTTTTGTTTTTTACAATCTACCAGCAGCACCAGTTGAAATGTCGAATGTTTGAGATCTATAAGTTTTACATTTATGCACTTATTTCAAAATATATGCTTTCTGAACCAAGTCGTCTCTTGGTATCTGATATTGAAATGAGTATTTGCAATTTTCTAATTGATCGTTATTTGTAATATGAGATACTTGTTTCTGTTGTGTGTTGTCCAGATGAAAAATGGGAGTGAGTTTCTTCTGACAGATACTGTTGGTTTCATCCAGAAGTTGCCAACTACACTGGTAAGGCCCTCAATTTTCCAGGATGATTTATGTTAGGAGGAACTCCTTTCATGCTTTTTATCAGCAAGAATGCCTGGTGATTTTAACTACTTTATGTGCAAATAATTCACTGTGAAAGATGTTTCTGTTGAATTCTTAGTACCAAATTTTATATGGAGTGACAGTGGATCTAAAAAATCATGCCATTTCTGTCTGTCTAATAACTGCTTCTTACAGGTTGCTGCCTTCAGAGCAACGTTGGAGGAGATATCAGAATCTTCTCTTTTAGTGCATGTGGTGGACATCAGGTAGTCTTTACAAGTTTGGGATGTCGCTAGTCTTGTAATCTATTTATATATTCAAATCTCTCTATCAAATCAATCACTTATAATGCTTTCCATGACGTTCAGCCATCCCCTAGCAGAGCAACAGATAAATGCTGTGGATAAAGTTCTCTCAGAACTAGATGTGTCTGAAATTCCAAAGTTAATGGTCTGGAACAAGGTAATGGACGAATTCTCCTTATCTGAGTTATAATGAAGATATAGTATGTGCAAAAAAAAAAAGTTTACCTCCTTTCCTCAGTGTACTTGTGATGTGCTAATTTGCCTTGATAGATTCCTAATTATTGGAGTTGTTGAGCTTATTGGTGATCTTGATGTTATATGCTACTTCTTTTGTGTGTTTTTCTAAACTTTTGCTTCTTGTCGCATGAACAAGGTTAACAATCTCTAAATGCTGCTACTTATGGCAGGTCGATAGGGTTAGTGATCTGCAGAGAGTCAAATTGGAAGCAGAGAGAAGAGGAGATGTTGTTTGTGTATCTGCTTTGACTGGTGATGGCTTACAGGAATTCTGCAATGAAGTGCAGGAAAAGTTGAAGGTAATAAATTGATCCAAAGTATTAATATTTCAATGTCCTTGAAACTTGAAGATAGTTGATTCTTTTCCTTGCTGAGTGTGGACTCTATTTTACTTAATGAGGACTTAATTTTCTTTGGAATAGGATTCTATGGTTCCAGTGGAAGCTTTAGTCCCATTTGATAAAGGGGAGCTTCTGAGTACCATACATCAGGTTGGAGTGGTGGAGAAAACTGTAAGTTAGCTAAAATTTAAACTAATCTAATTTTCATTCATCCATAAATAATTGTGCTGTTATTATTCAATTTACATTTTTGATCTTTCCCTGTTTGCAGGAGTATACTGAAAATGGGACATTCGTCAAGGCATTTGTCCCTCTTCGTTTTGCAAGGCTGCTTACCCCTATGAGGCAGATGTGTACATCATGACTTCTACTTTCTTGAATGTGCCACAACCATTTCTAATACTTCGTATAATTATAAATTTATCATCCTGTATTTGTTGACGAAATGTAATCGAGTTTTTAAAGGAAAAAAAACAGAGAGATTAGAGATAGAAGGGGGAACAGGGTGTGATGCCCAAAAAAAAAAAAAAGAAGGGGGAACAGGGTGATAACAGAGACCAGTGTAAATAGAATACCGATCTTTGTAGTATTATATCCTTAAATGTGTAATAGAACTTGACAGCAATGAAATGGAATTTATAATTAAAAAAAAAAATTCAATTCTCTGTAAATTTGAGATGCCAGGATACTAGCCCGTGAAGCACAAAACAGGGCTTCATACTGACTCTGTTATGCACTGGAAGTGAAACAGGGTCTTTTGGAAGGAAGCCAAGTTGAAAGCTAACAAATAAGTAGATTACGCTTAGTTAAGATATATACCTTTAAGCTTTGCTTGGGTTTTAGGATGAAAAATGAAGGGAAAGTCTTAATTCAATGATTAGGCTACATAATGCATAATAATGGAGAGTACGTGAAAACAGTCTGACCGAAGCAGGTTAACCACTAAAATTTCCGAAAGGGTCAACTCTCATACGTCATTTTTCCTCTTTCAGCTTTGTTACAAATCACTATCAGCACTTTTTTACTAGGTCTAGCAACATCAAAAAGGCAAATGGTCCATCTTTACATTGTTTGTTAGTAGACTTACTGTACAGTGTTCACACAGTTCATTTTGAGAATGAAATTGATAATTTCTTCCTGAATCTCAATATGTTCTTGGAGCAGGTAAAAAAACCAGAAGGTAATTCCCCCACTCCACTTCCTATCGCTCGAGATTCAATTGCCAAAAAGGGTCAAAACAAGTTGAAGCGGTCGTCGCTATCCATATTAGGTGTTTTTACGAGGGGAGTTGGTAAGGTAGAGCAGTTGATTCAATTTCTTATGACCATTATAAATTCCATGGCCAACCAATGAATAAGCCCCATTGCCAAGACTTGAATCAAAATCAAATCAAATCATCAATGGCTTCCTCAAAAGTTGCTTTGGGTTTCCTTTTCACAGCTTTCCTCTCAGCCACACTCTCCCTGGCACACCCTGGTTTAGGCTTTGGCTGGGGAAATGACCAATTCGGTTCACCCCCATTTGGCCTTTTCCCACAGTTCTATCAGTTTTCATGCCCTCAAGCTGATGACATTGTCATGTCGGTGCTTGAAAAGGCCATTGCAAGAGAGCCGAGGATGGCTGCCTCCTTGCTAAGGCTTCATTTCCACGACTGTTTTGTCCAGGTTTCTTTCTTTTCTTACTACTATTATTACTTGTAATAATAATATTATTGCAAGGTTTTAAATACTAACTTTTCTTTCTTGCAGGGCTGCGATGCTTCCGTGTTGTTAGACGACAGTGCCACCATTGTTAGTGAAAAGAATGCATTACCAAACAAGAACTCCCTCAGAGGATTTGAAGTGATTGATGAGATCAAGGAAAAACTAGAAGAAGCATGTCCTCAAACTGTCTCTTGCGCTGACATTGTTGCCATGGCAGCTCGTGGCTCCACCGTATTGGTAAACCATGCAAATAAAAATCTATAACATAAGATTGATTCTGCTTCTTTTTTTTTTTTTGGCTAACTTTGTTCCTATGGCGAAAACAGAGCGGCGGACCATCATGGGAGCTCCCACTAGGAAGGAGGGACTCAAAAACAGCAAGTCTCCACACTGCAAACACCAACATTCCACCACCAAATTCTACTCTTCAGAACCTCGTAACACTTTTCCAACGTCAAGGCCTTGACCAAGTCGACCTCGTGGCACTCTCAGGTCAATCATTGTCTCAGAATCCACACAATTTGAATCAATCATGTCTTTCTTTTGTTTTCTCATTTTGAGCATATGTAATGTAATGTAATGTTTTTCAGGTGGACATACCATTGGGGTAGCAAGGTGTGCAACTTTCAAGCAAAGGCTATACAATCAGAACGGAAACAACCAGCCAGACGAGACACTTGACAGAAACTACTACTTTGGCTTGAAATCTGTCTGTCCCAAGTCTGGCGGCGACAACAACATTTCACCTTTGGATTTTGGGTCCCCTGTGAAATTTGATAACCTTTATTTCAAGCTTATTCTATGGGGAAAAGGGCTGCTCACTTCGGATCAAGTGCTTTTGACAGGGAATGGTGGAAACACTATGGAACTGGTCAAGGCTTATGCTGCTGATGAGAATCTTTTCTTGGAACAGTTTGCCAAGTCAATGATTAAGATGGGGAACATTAGTCCTCTAACTGGTTTTAATGGTGAAATTAGGAAGCATTGTCGCTTTGTTAATTAAGATAAGTTAATTATTATGGTATTTGGTTATCTCTGTTTCAGAGTTATGTTCTTCCATTGTAAGTGTTGGTAGAGTGTTGAGGAGACCTCTAAATATTCCATTAAAAAAAAAGTGAGGATTTATATTCTATATTGTTTTTAATAATAAAACAAAGTTTATTACTCTATCTTCATTTTTCAACTATCTTATTTTACAGTTTTTTTTTTTTTGGTAATTTTTCCCTTCTGGATTAAAATAATTTACTACAATAGTTAGTGAAAGAATCATCATAGACTAATGAATCATGATGAGTGATGACTAATCTTTATGGCAAAAAAAAAAAAAAAAGACTAATCCTTGTTAAACAAAATTAATAAGTTTGGGCGAGAAAAGCCCAAATTGTTTTATCTTATAACCCAATAAGCTACATAGCATAAGGCCCAAAAAGCCCGAAAGTTTTCACGCGGAGAGCGAGGCTCGTCGTTTTCGTCATCTTCTTCAGCCAGTGAAGCAAACAGCAGAGGAAGTAAATCAAATCCTCTAATGACACCATGAAATTCTCAAACAGTTCTGATGATTCCCAGCGGATTTTTTAAGATCAAAATCTGTAGCAATACTAGATACATTCAAAGTTTAAAAAGAAAGAAATAAAATTTTGAAAGAATGGGGAAGCAATCAAACGCCTGGAATGCAATCCAGCAAAAAAGGAGATGGCCATTGATGATTCTGTTACTCCTTTCTCTATCAACAGCCATGGCTTTCCTCATCAGATCCACATTCGATTCTTGCTCCGCCAATGTTAGTAACAATGTCAGCCATTTCATCGAAGAAAAGCAACAAGAAGAGGAAGTAGAGGAAGGAAGCACCGACATTAAATTTGACCGCAACGCTCGAGCACCGACTCCGAATCCTCTCGTTTTCATGAAGTCAAAACTCGTTCTCTTAGTCTCTCATGAACTGAGCCTTTCCGGCGGACCATTGTTGTTGATGGAACTGGCGTTTCTGTTGAGAGGAGTTGGAGCCGAGGTTGTCTGGGTAACTAACCAGAAACCAACCGAAACCGATGACGTCATTTACAGTTTGGAACATAAGATGTTGGATCGAGGGATTCAGGTGAATTTCAATCTTGCTTTTTCCGTTCGATGCAATTGGATTTTCGAATTCTTGGATTTTCATTTTTATTACTGTCTCAGGTTTGGTCTGCTAAAGGTCAAGAAGCTGTAAATACTGCTCTTAAGGCTGATTTGGTAATTCTTAATACTGCAGTTGCTGGAAAATGGATGGATGCTGTTCTTAAGGAACATGCTGCTCAAGTTATTCCAAAGGTTCTCTGGTGGATTCATGAAATGCGAGGACATTATTTCAAACTAGAGTATGTTAAGCACCTCCCTTTTGTTGCAGGTGCCATGATTGATTCACATACCACAGCAAATTACTGGAAGAACAGGACTAGTGAAAGATTGGGGTAATGCCTTCTTACATCTCTAACTTTTAGGATTTTATTGTATGCAACATGAAGATTCATGGCTTTTGCTTATCTACAGTTAGAATGCTGGTGGATGTTATTGGTGAAGCATATATAGGATGTGGGATTGGCATACATTTTTCAAACTCATGTTTAGTATAGTCTAATCTTAGTTACACTTTTGTTTTCAGCTGCTTTTGGTTAATGGTCTTATTGAACATTTTTCTTGACAGTATTAAAATGCCTGAAACATATGTTGTGCACTTGGGAAATAGCAAGGAACTAATGGAAGTGGCTGAAAATCAAGTTGCCAAGAAGGTTCTTCGCGAGCATGTTCGTGAATCTCTTGGAGTACGAAATGAAGATCTAGTCTTTGCTCTTATAAATAGTATGTTCTCTTTGATTGCATACTGAGTAAACGATGTGTTATAGTGATTCCATAGTAGATAATTAATCAATGATTCTGATCTCAAACCAACTTGAGATGCTAGTTTGGTTTTCTGTGGGTTAATGTAGTTATACTTGTCTATCAGATAATTGGTTGTGTGGATTTTGATTTTACAATGGGATGCTTCTTCTCTCCACACATTGAACTGCTAGCAACTTTGGTCCATAGTGATCTGCAGCCAATTAATAATTCTGTCACTTGGTTTGCATCCTAGGTCTAGAAATTTTATAATCACAATGAGGTTCTCCAAGACCTATTACTGATTGTATTTGAGATTAACTTGCTGTTGGTTGCTATTTATCTTTTAAAGCCTCTGATCAGTTGCCAATTTTTTCCTTCATTTTCCACCGTAGCATATCACTTGTTGTTTTTGTTCTGTAGAATTCAATTCTTACAGAATACTGCACTATAATTGTTTGTGTTCCCCCATTAATCCATTATGCTTCTCTATTGATTAAACATCTTTTGAGCAACAAGTACCATCCTGTTGCAGGTGTTTCACGTGGGAAGGGACAGGATCTATTTCTTCGTGCATTCTATGAAAGTTTGCAATTGATCCAGGAAAGAAAACTACAGGTGCCATCGATTCACGCAGTGATAGTGGGAAGTGACATGAATGCTCAGACAAAGTTTGAAACAGAACTGCGTAACTTTGTATCAGAGAAGAAAATTCAGGATCGAGTTCACTTTGTTAATAAAACCCTGACTGTAGCTCCCTATCTAGCTTCTATCGATGTTCTTGTACAGAACTCTCAGGTATTCTCTGAAAAACTATGCTATTTATTTGTCTAGCAAATAGCAACCAAGTACTAATTGTTGCATTGTACCATTAAAAGGTGCATTTTTCATCCACTAGATATGCTTTTGTTTGTTTTCCCATTTCTGTAATTCTCTATAATTTCTGCCTGCTTTGCTGCCAAAGCTTATAATTTGTTGTCTCATTTTAGGCCCGGGGAGAGTGTTTTGGAAGGATAACAATAGAAGCTATGGCCTTTAAGCTTCCTGTACTGGTATGACACATTGATATTTAGTAGGAGGAATCCTTTTATTTCAACTACCAGATTTCACTTTCCATTTTTACCAAGCAATGTAATCAGTTTTTGTCCACTTGTTGATTGACTACCGTTATTCAGGGCACTGCAGCTGGTGGCACAATGGAGATAGTGGTAAACGGGACAACTGGCTTGTTGCATCCTGTCGGCAAAGAAGGGGTGAGCCCCCTGGCAAACAACATCGTGCAACTAGCTACGAATGTAGAGAAGAGGCTAGTGATGGGGAAGCATGGATATGAGAGGGTTAAAGAGAGGTTTTTAGAGCACCACATGTCTGAGAGAATTGCTTTGGTTCTAAAGGAAGTGCTGCAGAAGGGAAAACACTACTCTCATTCTTAAAACTAGTGGTGCTGGTGAGGGTGCAGCTACTCTCATTCTCTGCCATTTTGCTTGATTGACATCATACCATAAGAACGAAAGTTAAAAAATTGTTATGATGAATTACCTTCATTCAGTCTTCAAGTTTACATTTGTATTTGTATATTATGTAGCAAAAAATATTGTAGATATTCATGTTTTGATTGCATTTTTATTCTTTTGAGTTGTTGCCTCTAAACTTGTAAATTTCGATTTCTGAGGAAAACCATGAGTCGACTCATGAGACGATTTCTTTTTCCCAAATCAAGAAGGAAAAAGAAGCCGAAAATCCCAAATTTAGAAAGGAAAAAAAGCCGAAGAGAGATTAGTGAGATTAATAATGTTTATTTTTGTATCATGTGATAATGGGAGGAAGAAAATATATATATATATATACATATATAAGGTAAAACTTTTTTTTTGAATAATGGTAAAACATTTTTTTTTGAAGTACTACTATATATAAGGTAAAACTTAATCAAAGTTAATCCTAGTGATAATCCTAATAGTAGAGAGATTAGTCTAAAACTTTAATTTAAAATAAAAATATATATAATTTTTTTTTTAAAAAAATATTTTTCGAGTATATGATAGTATTTGCAATTCTCCTTCAGTTTAGTATCTAACCCCGTTCCATAAGAAAAAGTATCCAACCCGTCCCTCAAGAAACCTCCTTTATAAAGATACATACACCCGTCGGGTTCAATAGACCTCAACAAGTTGCCGGAAAACGATTCCTGTGATTCCAATTCCTCATCAGAATGACGGACGTATCAGAGGATGCCGTCCGGCGTCGTAACGCCGTTGCGGAGTATAGGAAGAAATTACTCCAACACAAAGAATATGAATCTAGGGTTAGAGCAGGTATCGTGACATCTGATTTTTGTATTCTCTTTTCATCTAACCCAAATTCGGCTTCGGTTTGCTCTTTTCTTCGATCTGCTGTTTGTTTTACTTTCGAATTATTCTCCGCCGATTTCTGATTTAGGATTTAGGGTTTTGCTTTTTCCTTTCGATTCCACTGTCGGTTCTGTCAGCTGTTTTCTTAAGTTGAAAGTTTTTTTTTCTCTGTTCTTTCTAGAAATAGCTTGAGTAGGTATAAAATTGATGAGAAAAGCTTTAAGCTTTGATGGGTGCGATAGATAATTACTTTGTTTCCAATTGATTTCGATACTTATTAGTGTCTTATTGAGCTTCTGAGGAGGTCAAAAGAGGAAGAAATCCAAAAGAAAGTAATGCCTGTAGCCATGGCTACCAGGTTTTGGAGTAGTCTTTGAAGACCAGATCTTTATCTGTCTGATTAATATTCTTAATATATGAGGAGGTTTTTAGAAGTTCTTATATTCATGAATGTTACAGGTAGAGAGAATCTACGAGCTGCTAAGAAGGAATTCAACAAAACAGAAGATGATTTGAAGTCACTTCAGAGTGTTGGGCAGATCATTGGAGAAGTTCTTAGGCCTCTTGATAATGAACGCTGTAACTACTCCTCGCCTTCTTTTTATGCTGATATTTGTACATTAGTCCAAGTGGTTGTGCATCTTCTATACTTGCATTTGAAACTTATGCACTTCATTATGTGTGTTCCTCCTTGTGAAATTGCATAGTCTGTGTCTTAGTAGCTGCATTTGAATATTAGGCTATATGTTTGATTCATATTTCTTGAGGAATGATAGTGACTATAAAATCGTATATCTATATGATGTTTCAGTGATTGTTAAAGCAAGCAGTGGCCCTCGTTATGTGGTTGGTTGCCGCAGCAAAGTTGACAAGGAGAAACTGACTTCTGGAACAAGGGTGGTTCTTGATATGACAACACTTACTATCATGAGGGCTCTTCCACGTGAAGTAAGCCATTAGTATCCAATTTAGTTCATCTCTCTATACATGATATATAGACAAGTTTCGTTTTCTGATGTCTGATGTCATGGTATATCTTTGGTTGATAGGTTGATCCTGTTGTTTACAACATGTTGCATGAAGATCCTGGTAATGTTAGCTACTCCGCTGTTGGTGGTTTAGGTGATCAAATTCGAGAACTTAGGGAATCTATTGAGCTACCTCTAATGAATCCTGAGCTTTTCCTTAGAGTTGGGATTAAACCTCCCAAGGTGATTATTGCTTTCTCTTCCCCACATTCTCTCCTCCTGAGTTTCAAAAAATGTGCTTTTGTTAGTAATTCATGTGTGAAGCATGCCGTGGTGAGTGATTTTGGTTGAGATCTATCTAAAATATTTTGTCTTCATTGCAGGGTGTCCTCCTTTATGGACCTCCTGGTACTGGCAAGACATTGTTAGCCAGAGCAATTGCAAGTAATATTGATGCAAACTTCTTAAAGGTTGGTTTTTATTGCTCCATGTGTCTTGGCTTTGTGGTTTTCAGTCACCTGTTATCATGTACTTGAAAGAATGCATTTTACCTTCTCCCCATCTGGTTTCAGGTAGTGTCAAGTGCTATAATTGACAAATACATTGGAGAAAGTGCAAGGCTGATACGAGAAATGTTTGGATATGCACGTGACCACCAAGTGAGAGCCTGGATTTATAATTTTAGTTGGTGTTTCTTTATAGCCATTAGTTCATTCTTCTCATCTTGCACTTGGTTCTTTTTATTCAGCCTTGTATTATCTTTATGGATGAGATTGATGCCATTGGTGGACGCCGTTTCAGTGAGGGAACTAGTGCCGACCGTGAAATTCAGAGAACATTGATGGAGTTACTCAATCAGCTTGATGGATTTGATCAGCTTGGGAAGGTACATTACTTTGTTCATGTGCATAATTTAAGATGCAAACATTCTTGCCCTGTCAAATACAACTGCACATTTTAAAATTTTTAATGGTTATCCTGAAAATATGGGTGAGGGGTGGGCTTTCTGGGAGCTTGTCACCTGTATATAAACTTGCAAGTGCCTACAATCACAGCTCTCTCCGTTTAGGTGTGCTCATTCCACTGTACTACTGGGGCATGACTGCCTGTTTATATTATGGAGTGGTTGGCTGGTGGCTTAATTAAATGGATTTTAATTTATGGAGTTCCAGTGGCTGGAACTCAAATTTACTGCCCATACCCAATTTTTCTTGTTTTTTTTGTTTAGTCAAAATTGTTAGTAAATTTAAATGTGTCTTGTAGGTTAAAATGATCATGGCTACAAATCGACCTGATGTTCTTGATCCGGCGCTTCTTCGTCCTGGGCGGCTAGACAGAAAGATAGAGATTCCATTGCCAAATGAGCAATCAAGAATGGAAATCCTCAAGATTCATGCTGCCGGGATAGCGAAGCATGGTGAAATTGACTATGAGGCTGTTGTTAAACTGGCCGAGGTTAGTCGAAGGTGGCTTGTTTTTGTTGCATGCCTTCAAATTTTAATCTTCATTATTAACAAATGTTTTTGTCACTGTTGCTTTAGGGCTTTAATGGTGCTGATCTACGAAATGTTTGCACTGAGGCTGGAATGTCAGCAATTCGGGCAGAACGTGATTACGTTATCCACGAAGATTTTATGAAGGTAGAACTTTGAAACTTGAAAAAACTTCTTTCATGATTTGGGTTATTGTGTACTACTATAACTTTTTGGAATGAAGGATTTCCTACTGATTTTGGTAATTTGAAGTTTTGGGAAAACAAGTTGGACAATTGGTGTTGATTTTGCTCATTTTATATTGTGATGCAATTGCAGGCGGTAAGAAAGTTGAACGAAGCCAAAAAATTGGAATCTAGCGCACACTACAGTGCTGATTTTGGGAAAGAATAGAGCTTTTTGTGTTCTTCTTGAAGCCATGGACTGTTGGCAGTGCATTATATTTCCGGTGTTGCTAATTTTATCAAGTCTGACTCTTCACTTTATTTGTCATTATTATGTTCAACAATCTCGAATCGAATGTATTTTAAATATTACAGTTTTCAATTTCATTTCAAATTTCAAAAGGGTTGCACAAATTTGGCAATTACAAGTTTACAACTGGATACCCTTAGCCGAATGTTATTAATGGATGGTTATAGCCTTATAGGTTTTCTTTCAGGTTATATTATTTTTCATTTGTCATTATTTTAGTTTGAAACTCTGATGTTTTATCATACACATTTCTGATTTCTTTCAATTTTGATAATGATAGTAATTGGGATGCAAAGCTAATGTTACCCAAAAATCAATAAGATCTAGAGACAGGCTTTTCTTTCTCTTCAGCAAAGCTGAACATTTTGGTGTCTTCACCTGCGATTTAATGGCAATTACCAAAACAAGGTAAAACCTCTTTCATTTTTCGTGGCAACTGAAAAAATACAACACAATCGTTTTTCAACCTTGAAAGTGTAAAGCTAGTTCAGTTTCATGGTATGCGGAGAAGTAGAAAGCAACGACTTGTTTGTTCTTTTAGTAAGCTTGTATTTGACCATCTTGACAATCTTGTAGAACCAGAAAGCACTGACTAATTGCAGTCCCATGGCCATGGCCTGAATATAACATATGGAAACAGAAATGATCAAAACTCTGGTTGTGAAGCAATGAAGTGGGTAGGTTACGAGAAATTAATACCTTAATGAGCATTGGATTGTTAGCAGACCAAGTCAAGAAAGTAACATAGGGTCCCCCTACCATCCTTGCTAGTGAAAATATCACAGCAAATGCTATCTGTTCAAAAACCCAGACAGGACAGGACATTGAATTTAATACTATTATTACTATTTGACAACTCTGAGAGAGACAAGCCATATCTATATAACAAATTGAAGCCAAGTCCTTAATTGTTGATTAGGTTAAATGAAATGCTGAGCTTAGAAATTAAGGCCAGAAATTGGGAACTAACATCGGCAGCCAAGTTGAGGTCAGTGTCCCTGTAACCCACTTCTTTAAGCAGCTCCCTGGCATGGAGGAATGGACTTGAAATTTCTGATACGAATAATGCAGCAACCAGCTCTGATCCACCCTGCACAAATAACACCTTAATTTCATCAAATTAAGTTGAAAAAGATAATGTTGTATATATAATCATACTTTTAAGTCTATATATGCTGGTGAATCAAAATGTGCTGGGCCAGAAAGGTTAATTTTAGAGCAAAGGAAGAAAGAAAATAAGGAACACCTTGTGATAGGCAAGACATGCTAAAATACCGATGATGCTGACCAAGTGGTGAACCATATTGTCAAGACCAACTCTTTCATCAAAGAGGCAGCATATTAAATCATAAATTAGATAAGCAACCGTAACGCCCAAAGTTCGCTTCTGATCACAAAACAATGTTATGATATGACAGAAACATTCACAAACAATAATGTTATGATATTATGACAGATAATCCCATCAAAAAAAAGAAAAAAAAAAGATTGATAATTCAAAATGATGTGTAAAGTAAAGAGACCTGCTTAATAGAAGAGTTTGAAGCCAAAGGACAAACCGGGCAGCTCCAATCTTCAACAGAGAGAGAGGCCAATGTTACAGCTAAAGTTGCATGAACGGTAGAAACAATCCGGTTGCTGAACCCAAAGGAGCGTTTGGAAAAGAGTTTCCTGATAACTAGGAACGCTGTCGTCCATGACAGTACCCCCAACACAATCAAATTGACTATATCTTCTTCCATGTTGATGTTACCCCTTTCTTCCAAGCCTTAATTTCTACTTTCTAGTGCAGGTTAAGAAATCTTTGGGAGATGCCGTGACAAGTTGGTCCCAGGAGTACATAAATCGTGCTGCCAAATAATAAGTACTATCATAAATGTGTGTGTGTTAGTTGGCTTTGATCTTAGTTGGAGATTAGGAAGAAAAATATTTAATTAACAATCAATGTATTGTGAGGACTGAGGCCTTTACTCACTATAGGGCATAGGCTGTCATCCAATTTCTTAAGCCCAATATAGTCATGGACATGGTCAAGATATTGGGCCTAATATTGTTGTTAATTTCGAACCAATTGAACTCGTTTTGGGCTCTCTTTCATTAATCTGAGCCCTAAGCCTATTGTAAAAGTTTCACCCCAAACTAGTGCTCCCATTACATGTATGTATGGTAACATTTGACATCTAAACAAGGTAAAATATAGCTAAAATTCACTGTATTAATGATTCTTATTACATGAAATTGCACATTGCACATTTCTATGAATTCTAGTTCAATTTCCCATTGTGCAGAGGAGTAGAAACCACCTTCTTTGTCCTTTTGATAAGCTTGTATTTCACCATCCGCGCAATCTTGTAAAACCAGAAAGCACTGACCAATTGCAGTCCAACGGCCATTGCCTGAAACAAACCATATATATATATATAGGCAGCAATATTAATCAAATTTACTTTACTGGTTGAATTTGCATGGAAATTAAAGCAAGGTTATAAATATTACAAGTAATATAATTGATTAATACCTTGATGAGCAATGGATTATTAGCTGTTAGAGTCACGAAAGTTAGATAGGGTCCACCAATCATCCTTGCAAGTGAGAAAATTACAGCAAACGTGATCTGTTTTCAGAAACCAATCAAAACCAACATGAGTTTTAGAACCAGGACCAATAATTTACTATTAGTATACTACTCCATATATTTGACATTTCTTGGAGACTTGACTTGATAGAGACGGCACTTTAAGCAATTAAAGCTAATCTCTAAACTTTTAATTGCTGCCGAAATGATGGATGTTTAGACTTTAGAGATGTCAATGCTATTGTAAAGCTAAAAAATGAAAAAGAAATTGGGAAATGGAAACTGACGTCGGCGGCCAAGTTGAGGTCAGTGTCCCTGTAACCAAGTTCCTTTAGCAACTCCCTAGCGTGGAGGAATGGACTTGAAATCTCTGTTATGAATAGCGCTGCAACTTGCTCTGATCCACACTGCAACAAGAAATGATGTCCTGTCCTCAAACTTGGGATTTTCTTATTTTCATCAAATTAATTAGCTAATTTGGGAAAATCTTCAAAATTCATCATCTTTAATAACAAGAGTCCATATGGCCAAATTTCCCAGGAAAGTTTATAGACAAGAATGAAGGAAAAAGGAGAGAAAAAAACACCTTCTGATAGACAAGGCCAGCTCCAAGACCAACGATGCTGACCAAATGGTGAATTGTGTTGTCAAGACTGATTTTTTGGTCAAAGAGGCAGCATATCATGTCATATATAAGATAAGCAACCGTAATTGCCAAAACTTGCCTCTGCGATTGCAAAAAAAGTCATATATTATTAACTGTAGCAGAATATATAAGAATTCAACAGAGCCTGGTTTTGGGGGGTGTTTACTGTTTATTACCTGTTTAAGAGAGGAGTTTGAAGACAAAGGACAAACTGGGCAGCTCCAATCTTCAACAGAGAGGGCGGCTAATGTTACAGCTAAAGTTGCATGGATGGTCGAAACAATCCGGTTGCTGAACTCAAAGGACCGTTTGGAGAATATTTTTCTTATAACTAAAAAACCTGTCGTCCATGACACTATCCCAAACACAATCATATTGACTATATCTTCTTCCATTTCCTTCTTGCCAAGGCTCCTCCTCAAGATTTCCTCTCAGCAATATTGGTAAACTGATGAAGACTCAAAAAAAGAACTAAGCAAAAAACGAGAAAGGCTTTGGCTTTTGTGACAGAAACAATAACAAAAATTAACCAAAACTTGTTACAACTTCTCTTTTCCACCAGATTATAAGCACACACACATGACACATGGTCCCAACTAATGGGGCTTTCTCCTTTAAATGCTAGTAAGTAATAACTAAATATAGGAAATTGACTTTCCAAAAGCTAAAGCACTTTCCAGATGATCAGTATTTTACCTTTCCATGGAAATCATGGGTTTGGTTTGGTGACCAAACTTATGCTTCCAAACTCCAAAATCTATTTAAACTAGCTTTTTGATTGAGTTATAAATTTTGTTCAATTTGGTCAACACCCATTTCATATATTGTTTTATAAGAAAACAATTAACTTATTACATAGTCCATATACGATTTATTATATTTTCGTATATACTAAAGAATCATTCTAAGGCAATTCCCCTTTTCACTGTTGAATTCAATTTTTAATTAGATTTCATATATAAGACCATGCACGTACGACTTGGTCTTTTCATATAAGCAAACTAGTAATTAGTTAGTTAATTAATACTATAAATAACGATGATAAATAAAAAAACACAAACCTAATTTCTAACTAACGGCTAGCGGCTAACATTTTTTTTTTTTTCAGTTTGCAGCCACGTTTGGTTTTGGTGTAAATGCTTTACGCACTCGGTATACTCATGTTTACGGTATCATCATCATCATCATCATATAATATTGGTCTATAAAATCGTAAAGGCCGGCTTTTTTTAAATATAATATTAATATTTAATTATTTCTCGCATTAATTTCTCACCCAAATTTTAATGCAAAGAATATTGAAAATGCTATAATTAAGTTCGATCAGATTCAGATGGTTTTTTTATTTGATTTTATTTTTATTTTTTGTGGTAGGATCAAAGATGACGTGTTTTGTTAAGTTTCAAACGAGACATGAAGGAGGGGGTACATGTTGACGTTGTACTTCACTGTCATCAGTTTCCGCTGCTAACTAACTATAATAAATATGGTAGTTGGATTTAGAGACTAAGAAGAAATTTATTACTTCTATTTTGTATACAAGTTAAAGTGACTAAATACCCACATCGATTAATTTTAATATCACATATGTGACACATTCTTGTTAACTTGTAAATTGAGCAATATTCTAATTAAACTTAATATATATGAATGCTCTAGTTGTTTTCTTATTCTCAGCAATTAAATCAGAAGAATTGGGTGTATAAAATTAATATAGTACTATAGTAAGTATTTAAACTTAAGTTATGATAACAAACGTACGTGACGTGAGGCATATTATATGACTAAAGCAAAATTTTCACAAATATCCCATGCTCTTTGAAGTTGCGTAAACTAAAGAGCAAAAGTAAATGGTCTCTTCTTAATTCTTATAATTAAAAATGAAAATTAATACCCTCTCCTCTGGAAAATGAATTGTACAATGAACCACATCAAATATATTGGAGTATTTAAAAAATTATTTAATAGGGAGTGACTTTGTTTTATGAGGTATGTTCATCAAGAAAATAATATATGACCAAATTGAATGGCAACACGCTTTGACAATTTGAGTACTCTAGCTTTCACACTTTCGAGAAGTCTCGTAGAGGAATTAAATGAAATCCATTATGTTAGCAAATGCTATAGCCTATAGGAAAACCTCGAGTTAAAAGTTAAAACCATATAGTTTATTTATGTTTTGTTGTTCCTCCCATTTTTCTATATAAAAGTTAAAACCATATAGTATTAATTATTATCATCTTCTTTTTTTTTTTTAATAATTAGATTTGAGCGTATTATCAAATTGAAATACAATTATCCACTAGCTGGTATTATTGTTGATATAAGAATGCTTTTGAGTAGAGATTGGAACTACAAGCTACAACATACTTATAGAGAGGGTAATTTCTGTGCTGATTGGCTTACAAATGCTGCTTGTGAATTGGATGATGAATTTGAGCTGCTGCCTGAACCTCCCAATGGATTGAAGCATTTACTAGAAGCTGATGAAAGAGGAGTCTCCTTTCCTCGTGGTTTTCGGAATAGTTAGTTGTTAATTTCTACTTGTTTTTCACAAAAAAAAAATTTGAAATACACCATTTTATCACCATGATGATTACTATTTAAAAAAAAAAAACAAGCAGGTTGAGGAATTGACACATACTGATTTTTTTTTAATTTAGTTTTGTTTATAAAATTTAAAACTATTCCTTAAATGATACATGTCAACTTTTAACTCACTAACTCATGCATGTGTAGTCAGCTAAACTCGAATAATTTTCCTTAAAAAAAAAAATAAAGAACAAATTTTGTTTATAACATTAAAGAAAAAGAAAAGGAAGTAGTAGTGAGCTGTGAGGCCCATTGCTTAGTCTCTGGCCTCTGCTGTGTTCTTTGAACTCTCATTCAAACTCGAAGCCCAAATTAGTCATGAATTTGGGTTCTCATTCATCACTGAGCCCATAAAAGAATTGCAGCCCAAATTAGCCATTCGCAAACTTTCTCCCTGCTTCCATTGCCATTTTGCCAGAGAGTCAATAGTAGTCAGTCGACTCTCTCTTAGGCTAGCTAACCTGCAATTTTTGGGGTTAATTCGTATTTGTATTGAATAAATGAATCTTCCTTGTTAATTCCATTTCTGTTTTTTGGTGTTAAAGTGACTATAACATTACGAAAGCCACACTCCCACAAGATGGAGACATGTCAACTGTTGGGACGATTTTTCCCGGCCAGTCCCCTTGAGTTTAATCATCGTTCAAGAAAATTAGCCAGAACAACAAACTTCTTTATTTCTGCAAATGGGTTCAGCAGTAAGCAAACGGAAAAATCAGAAGGAGAATCTCGGAATCGTATGTTTATTCTTGGAATGGGTTTTGTTGGACAATTCTTTGCTCAGGAGCTCCTGAATGAAGGCTGGTGAGTAAGAATGTCTAATTCTTATGGCTTCTTAGATAGAATTATAAAGCATGTATCATCATCTAGAATTTTTTTTTTCTTTTTGGGTTTCTTAATGTAGGATTGTCTCTGGGACTTGCACAAGCATGAAGAAAAGGAAGGAACTTCAGATTAGAGGATTTGATGTTGAAGTTTTTGATGCCAATCAGCCACAGTAAGTTTAGTTTTGCTTTTTCTTTTTTTGCCTCAAAATATGTCTTTGGGTTGAATTTGAATAGTTTATTTATGTGACTAATAATGCTCTTGGAAATCAAATTATTGTTCTATAGGATGAGTACCATGAATGCATTGAAATGTTATTCACATCTCCTCGTCTCAATTCCTCCTGTTGTGGGTATTGGTGATCCGGTATGCTGAGATTGTTTCCTGTTTTCCAGGTTACATTACATTTTTGCATTTGAATTCGATCGTCTTTCTTCAATTTTATCCATACCGTGACCTGATGTAGCTACTTTGGCCTTATTTTTCATTGCAATCTTATAGATGCTTCAACATGGAGAACTTCTAAGAAGTGTGCTTATGGGAGGCAATCTTCAGTGGCTCTGTTACTTGTCATCAACTAGTAAGCCTTTCATCTTATTTGCTGCTGTTTGGGTGAATATAGGAATTAGTGTAGAGTATGCATAAACGCTTGAATATTAAAACATAAGTAAATCCTTCTTCTAGCATACAGTCCAGATTTCAGCCTTGAACTGAAGAAAAGCTATGTTAGTCCTTGTAGTTTAATGCTTCACCTTTCAAAGAAACTCTATAAACTATGATATGCACAATTTTTTTTGGCTACTTTACCAGTCAATGGTTAGGCATTCTGGTATCTTTGAAGAACTTTGTCCGGTATTTTAGAAGTTCTTTTGCCAGTAAAGAAGTGAGAATCAAGTAAATTATTGCATCAGTACTCCTTTGAAACTTTGTCTCTAATTAAGCTCTTTTCTTTCAAAAACTTAAAACATGGAAATCTTGTGTGATCGGACAGGTGTATATGGAGATTGTGGTGGTGCTTATGTGGATGAGGAGTAAGACCATTCCTTGTGGACTGCTATATATATTATAAATTACTGCCAATTAGGAGTCAATAGATTCATGCATTATTTCATTGCAGTTGCCCTCCAAACCCTACAAATGAGTTGGCTAAATTGCGGTTAGAAGCTGAGCAAGGATGGCTGAATCTAGCAGGTGATATTGGGATCAGGGGACAAGCATTTCGACTTGGAGGCATCTATGGCCCTGGTAGAAGGTTTTGATTGATAACTTTCACGAGCAGTTGTTTGCAATCATGCTTTAAATCCATAGTTAGTACTAGTAGTATAGGATTCACATTCTAGTTTCTGGTAGGATTATATGAAGTTGACATTTGAGTAGTAAGTATTATCCTAAATTTCAGCCTTTGAGGTTCATGAATGTGTAGCTGCAGTAATTAGCTCCACCTTCAAAAGTTAAAGCTATTGGCAGGGTTGCTGTAATACTGATTTAATGTCATAAATAATCATCAGTGGGTTTTCTTTGAGCTTTTATAAATGCTAACTTGTTTATTGTTTCACTCTTGAAATTATGTCCAGCACATTGCGAGGCTTATAAGTTTCTAATTCATATGCTGCTTTCCTTTGCAGTGCTGTTGACACCATAATTAAGCAGGAGCCGTTATCAAAATCTCAGAAACTGAGAGTGTCCAAACAATTCACATCCAGAGTTCATGTTGCGGACATTTGGCAAGCCCTGAAGGCCAGCATTCACATTCCATCCTCTAGGTACGCTTTATTACCAGCTACATTCAGGTTTTATGGTGCATATACGAGACTGATAACGCTCAAAAGTTTTGGTGTTAAATTTGAGATCCTAATTCAAAGCCCTTATTTTACATAAGCAAATTCATGGATATGATTCTTGAAACTGTTAGTTCTAGTTAGTTACGGATTCCACACTAATGTCACCTATATCTTTATGTTGGAATCGATTTTATCTGTAGCATAGCTGAAGAATCATAATGGCTCTTTGAATAGCTCCCTTGAATTCCCTTTTTCAGGGGAACTTACAATATAGTGGATGATGACCCAGCACCCCGGAAAGAGGTATTTGCTTATGCATTGGATTTGGTTGAGAAAAAATGGCCCGGCCTGATCAAGGAAATCAATTTTCCTGAGGCTGAGAGAGAAGAGCCTTTCATTCGGAAGGCAACATCAAGTGGTGAAAAACGAGTCTCCAATGCACGTATGAAGAAGGAACTAGCAGTGGAGCTGCTTCATCCAACTTATAAATCTGGATTGCAGAGCATAATTGACCAATTGGAGAACCCATTTTAGCAATGCAATTCATTCGTTCTGTTAATCTGATTCCACACTAATGTTCTGAAAAATTCCTCTTTTTTTTTTTTTTTTTTCGGTTTCATTTTTGTGGTGTTGCAACCATGAATTTCAGCTATCAAAACGCAAAATATTCTTTTCATATCATCACATTTACGTAAATTTATTCATTTTTTTTTGGGAGAAATACGTAAATTTATTCTTTAGAAACGGAAAAAATGCAAAGCACTTGGCAAGTTATAAAGGCATTTAATTTAAGTGCTCCATTCTCCATAAACTTCAGCCCAAGAAACTAAAGGAGCAGAGGGTCAAGGGTGGCTTTTGTGCTGTTAAAAATAAACACTTATAGAGCAAATAAGGAAGAATTGAGAAGGCGAAGTATAGTAAAATTCATAGTAGTTACTTTCCCATTCAATTCAATGCTTCATCGAGTTGATCTCTAACAGCTGAAACCGTAAGTTCCTTTCAGATCAGAGTCATTGACATGGATTGTAGACATTAAAAGTAGACATCATTCAGTTACATCTTAGCATAAAACCTACAAAGAACAAGCTTTACTTGCTATCTAGAAATCAAGAAAATACCTTCCTTCCCTACAACTTTGAACTCTCAAAACCCCACCTTTAATATCTTATTACCTATAATTCTGCTTGAATTCAAAGTCAGTCCCACTTGTGCCCTACCCAGCCCAAGCCTGCAGGGTGCAGGCAACAAAAAACGCTTAAGGGCTGAGTTAAAAGGTGGGTGAATGTAGGAAATCTTCTATGGCTATGCCTAGCGATGGTAATACCTTCTTAAAAAGGAGAATCTATAAGTCAAGATGCTGAGGCTTGACGACGGCATTGGAACATGGAAGCCTGAATTCAGTGATCATACTAAGCTTCTCTTTTGAACCCTTTGAAGTAAGGAAAAACAAAAGCATATTTACTGACAAAGATAAGATTTTACCATGAAACTGACAGGCTCCTCACATTTGCCAGTACAGGAGGGAACTCAATCTTTTCGATATCTTGCCCAAAACCCCTTTTTCCTGGCAGAATCATTCTCTGATAGTGATCTGCCCCATTTAGACCCAATTGAGAAGTGGCGTTTCAAGAAAGGCTTTGCCAAGGAGCTTCTCCTGCTTGAACTGGGCTCCAACTTTGGAGATTTTCCTTCTCGTTTGGCATTTTCTTGGTGGCCAAAGTCATCACAACCACCATCAACAAAACTATCTATAACTCTATTCTTGAACAATTTAAGATGTTTTGCCTTCAACTCTGCTTCAGCTTTCAAAGCTTTTCTGGACATCTTTGAGACCTGCTTTTCCCCAACCATACAAATTGGGCAGCCTGGGTCATATTTATCAGCCTCTAGCGTCATCATTTCCAAGCATTCCGCATGATAAACATGCCCACAGACAAGTACGGCCACTACTGAAATTTCATTGCTGGCAATAAATGAAGATCTCTCAGCCAAAAGCTTTGAGCAAGCCCCACAGGTTTGTGAGTCTATGGATGGAGAATATGAGAACCTGCTGCTACATCCGCTTATCTTGCCATAACCTGAACCTAAGTTTTCACTGTCAAAAGACCACCTTTCTCTTTGAGAAGAGGCCACAAGCTCAGAAAAAGTGCGCATGGACCAGCCATCAGAAGAGCCACCATGAGATCCAGCTGTTAACTCATTGCTACAAGTGGAGAGCACAAAAGACGACCTTCCTTCAGACATCGAATAATTATTTGGTGATTTCAATCCAAGAATTCGACTATCAGAGATCTGCCTCAATAGCCGATGTCCAGGTGACCGTCGAGCCCGTCTGGATGGAGTTGAGCTGGGAGGAAGTAAATGACCATGGCTAGACAAAGTATCTGTAATTGGTGGTGAGAATGATGAAGGTATAGAAAATGAAAGCTTTGGTGCAGATGAATCCGCAATATCTGGTGATTCTGCCAAATTCTTCACCTGAAAGATTATCCGAAAGGCATGTTAGTCCATCTATAGGGGTAGAAAATCTTAGAACATCAGCAAAAGATAAAGAATAAAAAGAGAATACAGACGTGAATAAGAAGTTTATTCATCTATTCTAAAGTCAATTTCAACTAATTTGAACATACCTCAACAGAATAATTGCTTGCTCTTGATATGTCTGCACCAAAAACATTAAGCAAAATCAAACACGATACAAACAAGTAACAGAGAAAGGGACACGGAGCACATAACCCTCAAAACTGCATGCAAACAATTAACAAATAGGAAAGTCAATACCAAAAATATGCACATGTGTAACTTGTAAATGCCTACATGTCTGCTTAAGTCAATTGTTAAGATACAAGCAGTTTTGATTACAAGTACTCAATAGTCAGTATCTTGTGACTCTTAGCTTTCATAGGTATTAATATTATGAGCCACCTAGTACTTAGCTTTTGCAGTAGTTGGGATTGAAAGGCCATTAGAGTCTTATATATACAAGTTTATGTACAAACTAATATGAATTACATAATCCCCAAAGAGTAAGCGTAGAACAGAAATTCTAGCAGAAATTTCCAGAAAACCCAGTATATTGTCAAAATAGTGATGAATAAAGGTAGACAGCCAGATATGCTATTTCAATTAACAAAAATATACCTGAAGGGGGGGTCATCATATTCCCACCCATTTCTTCATGGACTGGTGATTTTTGAGAAGCGGGTGTTCCATAGTTCTCAATCTCAAGTGGACTTCCTTGATCAGAAAGATTACCTCTATCAGAGCTTAATGTCCCTTTTATCTCCATGCTAACATTTCTGCTAGCTCCATTGGACACATGATAAGAAGGCTCTTCAATTTCACCAGCCACACGCCTTCGGTTATCCCAGCGGAAGCTCCACGATGGTGAACATGTCACATTTCTATGCAAAGTTTCACTTCCAGTTCCAGTTCTGTTTGGAAGGGTCCTGTCTCTTGCAGCAACACAACAAGCTGATCCCATGATCACTCATATACCCCCAAAAGTATTTTGTTCTGAATACTCACCACAGATTCAGGCTATGCAAAAGTCAAGGAGAAGTACTGCATAGAGAATAAACAGCGTGTGTTCCTATTAAATAAAATTCAAACAATGGAAACACAGCACAAACTTTAGAATTCGTAATTAAAAGTGGAAAAGAAAATTGATTGAAAAACAGCTGAAAAGCAACTAAACAAACTCAAAAAGACAATCACCTCAAATTCCAGTTAATAAGCACAATTGACTGCTAAGTTTCAATTTCTAAGAGTTTCATTTCCTTCCCTTCCTTATCCCTAAGATCCAAACCCCGGTAGATATAGCAGCCAAAAAGAAAGAGGGCTATGAAGGATGGTTTAATCCTAAAATAAATACATATATGGATGAAATAAAGGAAAAATACTCGGAAGTATTATGCATTCACTATTATCAGCTTTATTAAGAGCTTTTGGACATCAACAACAAAATAAATAAATCCAAAAATAAATGTACTAATTAAATAGAACTAGCAAAATATCAGAGTTCAGCTGAGGTGAAATTAAAACATTTAAGTGACTAATATTCACATAATTAAAGTCTTCAACCACTCAAGAGCGCAGTTCTATAATCAAAAGCATAACCAAGAGGTAAGAAAAAAACTTAGTAGGTTAGGCAGATTTACTGTTCCACCAGATGAATGGCAAAAAAATTAATGAATCAAAGACACAAATAATAATAATAATAATAATAATAATAAAAACGCTTCAAATAGGTCTTGAAACGGTTTCGCTCCGTACTCCATTCTTTGAAATGATTTCAAGTCTTCAAAAGCACAAGCAAAAATAGTAATAATTTCACAGAAGAGACTTACGGGTTAAAAAATTAGGTAATCATGGTGGAGCTGAAGAAGTTAGATTTGAAGCGGCGTCGAGGGAGTAGACGGCGGTGGTTAGAGAGGAAGAGGCGACGGTCAGTCACGACGGAAACAGAGAAAAGATGTGCGAGAAGAAAGAGAGAAAAGTCAGTCAAGGGCACGTATGGGGAATTGTGCCACGTCTGTTTGTAGTGCTGCTTCTTTTTACGCTCCTCCTCCTTTTCTTTCCTTTGTTTCTCTTTTTTTATTTCTTCTCTCCTTGCTTTGTTAACTTTTCCCTTTTTTATATTTCTTTAAAATAAAACAAAATTAAAGTAAGTACTAAGTGTAATTTAATAATTAATTAATCAAATCAGGATTTTTTTTTTTTAAAGAAGATGTAATTATGTAAATAAAGAAATTGCAGCAATATTTTGATTTTTCCTTCTATGCCACGCGGAGTGCGCTCCACGGGGTTCCTTTCCTTTTGCCTTTTTGTATGTTACTAAAAATAAAAAGTGTAGACTGTATAGTCTATACTGCACTTTTGCTTAATATAAACTAGAATTTTCCGGCCGGTTGTTTTATTTTATAAATTCTTTTAAGAAAATTTCAGTTAAAAAATGAAATTTTGTTGTGAAATAATAACAAAACAAACGAAGAGAATAGAAAATTGAAATATGGAAAAGACAATACAATAGAGAGACAATAGAATATGGAGAAGAAAAAAATATGAAAAAGGGGAGAAATTGTTCTTATTCATCCTATTCCATAACAAAGTAAGTGGTCTATTTATAGGCACATAGATATATCACCATAAATATAAGAGGATGAACTTACATAGGTATATATGTATGAATGAACCAAGTTATTAATCTTATCCATACTTTAATTTTAGATTCATGGACATCCACAATATACATGTATATTCATAACAAATATATAATTCATTTATAATTATTTGATTAATTTATTTTATATAGAAAAAGGGGATGAATGTCTTTTGATTTTTCCAAACTAAATGAATACAAATATAATAAACAAAACATTATAAAATTAATTATTGACACTTATCAAAAAAACCTAATGCCATGTGGCACTCAATGAAAGCTTCGTTTATAAAATTAACAGTAGGTTTAATGAGGAAATAAATAAAAGAGACTTTCGATATACCTCTTTTGATATTTTCTTTTTCGGCTAAACTATTTTATAATTTTTTAATATGATGAAAAAAAATAAAGTTCACCTTATTATTAGCATATTATTTTATATTATATTATGTATATACGAACTTTTTACAATATTTTTGGTTTTTCTGTCTGAAAAATGTGATAAAAGAGAAAGGGAAGAAGATGATGAGTAGAGTTGCACCATTTTCCGCGGGTGGGTCCAATAAATTTGTGCAAACTTTGGTAAAATGGAAGTTGATAACGACCTTTGACTGATCTTCTCTTCACATTTCAATGATTTTATTTTTCTTCACTCTCTCTTTCTTTTTATATTTTTGGGGTTCAATTTAATTAGAAAAAAAAAGAAAAGAGTTCAATAAATTCACACAAAGTCAACAAAATCATAAAGTCTAATTACTAAAAATATCTATGAGTTCGTATTTCATACTATTATTAGATGGATGCTGATTCAAACTTATTTTACACTTTTTTTTTACTTAATTCACAAATTAGCATTTTAAAAAAGTAAAATACGCTAATTATAACTAGCATTCACATAAACTTGTAAGTAGTCCGATATTTTAATCATATCAATCAAAACACTATCTTTTTTTTCAACATCTTTAACATATATTTGGTGAAAAATATTATGAATCAAATATATAGCTACACACTTTCAATTAACTTGAAATTTGATATGACGATCTTTATAATTAGAGTTTACAATTCAATGGTTAAATCAGTAAAAGAGTGAGAGAAAGAAGGTGCAACTTACATAGGATGCAAGTGATTCCTCCTATGTTAGATGCTCATTTTTTTATAGTTTCCAAACAAACAATACAAAATATTATGTTCATATTTATGACTAATAATAGTGGTAATTTTAGTAATCATTCATTAATTAAAAATAGAGGCTATCAATTTTCTAATTTAAGGTTTACTAAAAATGCTAGTCATTATATATTTGGTTACAAGAAGAAAATAATTGTTGATGTTGATGATTTGGGCCAACTGGGTCTGGGCCATTCTAAATCCATTATTTTTGCTGACATGAGTCAGGTTTGGACTGAAATTTAACTTTTCACGGTCGAAGCCCACGCGACAGCCTTGTTTGTTCTGACCCACCAAGGACACCAGAAAAACTCAAAATGCCCTATCTTGCCAGGGGAAGGGAAAAGTAGATAGAATTAACAATGGCGATAGTCGAGAGCAGGCAGGGAAAGCTTCACACCGTCGGTTAGAAGTAGCATTTCAAGTAATTTTGCTTCATTGTCTTCAATTTTAAGGTAACTTTCCTTCTCATCTCTATAGTTCAGGAAAATTTCCAATGGTTTTGCAATTTATCTTTACGTGGAATTTCTGTTCTTTCTAAGCTTAGGGTTTTGTAATCGACGGTCGATATCAATTTTATGTATGGGTTTTCGCTTAAGTTGTTGGGTTGTATGTTTTAAGTATGCTGCTGGTTCAGAAAGCTCTTCTTTTAGTTGCTTTGGGTTAGGTTCTGTGGAAATTTCTCTTATCAACATTACTTATTTTTTCGCAAATGGAATCTAAATATTTGTGTTTAAGCAAATATATTTGCTATAGAGTTACTTCAGCAGTAAGCAGTGTATGTAATTTTAGTCATTCAGCTCTAGACATTGTAGGCTGATATCGCAGGTTAAGAATCAATGATAATGCAAACAATGGGTATTTTGAAATGTTTGTGATGGAGGATGTCGTCTCCTCTAATATAATATATCAATATAATATGTAGATATTCCTCAATTAGCAGGAAGGTAGGAAATTTGAAATGCAGTATTGCCTAGTGCCCGCCAACTTATTATATGCTCAGGTTTCCTGATATTTATTATATTATTTAGGAGACACTGAATTCACTTGTTATTCCCCCAATTTTCTGCACAAACTGAAGTACCTTTATACAAACATTTGAATGGGTGGGACAGGACAATTGCTTGTTATTTTTTTTTTTGAACATTTTCCCTTTTGATCTACCTATGCTGATTAAATTGCACACATTGCTGTCATTGGCATTCAACAAGGTAGCTGCCATGATTCTGAATGGATTCACATCTCCCGCCAAGTCTGTTTCTGTGAGTTCAAGGCTATTTAAGACCAAGCCATGTAGCTCTACTTTTGCACGCATTAATCATCTGCCTGCAACGGTTGGATTTCAAAGCAGCAGTAGGAGTTCTTCAAGGTCTTCTTGGGATTTGAAATCGTGGTCAATTGGAGGTATAAGACTACTCCCTCTCTCTCTCTCAGTTTCTTTTTCTTTTTTAAAGCCATCATTTTGTGCACTAGAGATTAACATCAAATGTAGATCGTTTCATATAAGGCTTATCAAAAGGCTGAACCTCCCTATGAGTCTCGGCTTTCTTATTCCATCCTGTGGATCTGGACTGATGTGTATCCCAGCTCCAAATAGTTGTTCCTAATTTTCTGATGTAACTGAAACTGTCCATCTTGTAGATGTACCTTTCTTACACCTTTCTGCTGCATCAACTCCACTGTTGAGGGGGGATCTAGGTGGTTTATCATATGCTTTACCTTCATTACCAAGGCGCCGCGGATCTAAGTTGGTGCCTCGAGCATCAAAGGATGTTCCATACAGTTATAAATATCCTCCAATGACTAAGAAGCCCAGATGGTGGTGGAGAACTTTGGCAAGCATTCCATATCTAATGCCTCTTCATGAGACTTGGATGTATGCAGAGACAGCATATCATCTACACCCCTTCTTGGAAGAGCTTGAGTTTTTGACCTACCCATTCCTTGGAGTTATTGGAAGTCTTCCGAAATGGTTCCTACTGGCATATTTTTTTGTTGCATACCTGGGTGTGGTGAGGAGGAAAGAATGGCCTCACTTTTTTAGATTTCATGTGGTGATGGGGATGTTATTGGAGATTGCCCTACAGGTGATTGGGTTTGTAAGCCGATGGATGCCACTTGCAATCTATTGGGGTAAGGTTGGGATGCACTTTTGGACGTTTATGGCATTTGCTTACCTCTTTACTGTTTTGGAGTGCATACGATGTGCACTTGCTGGTATGTATGCTGACGTTCCCTTTGTATCTGATGCTGCATATATCCAAATTCCGTATGAAATATGAATTATGATTAAGTGGAAATTGTAGCAGAAGCTTTTTTATATTTCCATTACGTGTAGTTTATCTTTTATGCAAAACTTTTCAAGCAGATATGAATGTTCTAAGTTGAATGTTGCGTTCTGATCGGCTAATGTAATTTAAGTTTTATCCAGTGAAGGATATCCATCCCAGCACCTTTTCCCCACCTTCCACCCCTCGCCTCATATGGGCCTTTTCCCCTTCCTTTATCTTTGGTTAATGATGGTTGTATGAATGCCGTTAGGATTTTAGTTACCATTGGTGCTATCTTGATTACACTTTTGGATAATGATGATCCTTTCTGATAAATGTTACTGTCATTAATGGTAATTCTTTTGATTTGTTTAATCTTCAAGTCTGAACGTGTTATTTTTGTCTATTTCTTGCAATCAAATGGTTCCTAGGTGTAATCATAGCTCTCTGTATGTATGCTTATGAAAGCACATCACTGCTCTGCAGTTCTATGGCCAAAATTAGCATCTTTTGAAACTCAAATCCCTCTGTTTTGTGAGTTTTGGAAAATTTGTAGACCTATAAAACTACATGCTATAGAAAAAGAAAATTTGGATACTTGCTTTTCACTTGGGTTGATATGATAAACAAATTAGAGGAGACAATGGTAGAATTTGAATTCTTTTCTTCTTCTTTCTGTTCTTTTGTAATAAATCTCATGGATAAGTTTTAGTTAGTTTAGCAGTCAGTCAATAGAATTGTCATTAACAGCCTAGAGAGTATGTTCTGGATATCGTCAACAGATTAGCTAACATGAATTCTTTTTTGCCGGAATCTGAAATTACCCTGTTTTACCCATCTCCACCCACACAAACATGTTTCTCAACTTGGTCATTATTTGACAGAGGTTGCCGTGGCTTAAATCTACCTTTCTTGTGAAGTTTCATTTCTTGAATAGAAGTCATATGTTGAAAGAAGACAACCTAACCTATGTCTTAGATTTCCAAAGTGGAAAATATCAGGCAAGTGGGAATTATCCCAAACATCTTCCCATTAGGATTCATCTTTTTACTTATTTCCGAAGGTAGGGTACATGCATTACTATTTGAGTCAAACCCAATGGTCACCTTCCATAGTCGAATTCCAAAACTGTATAACTATTTAAGTGGACAGCTTCCATGTTCCATCCATACATGCTTTAAATTCCTGTTCTGGTTTTTATAAACAAAACTGAACTCAAACCACTTTGTTAATATGATTTAAAATATGATTTTATTTCTATGTAACCTACTAAACTTACAGTAATGTTTGTCGGAACCCCACTTACCACACCGATGATTTGATTTGAGATGATGTAATTGAAACCTACTAATGTTTGGATGAATTAACAAGCTTGGTTTTTTGCACTCAATTATTTGGATTTGTTTATCATGTGTTGGTGGGCATGTCATTTTAATTCTTACATCATCTTCTTCTGTCTTCTGTGTTGCTTTTGATGCTACTTGCTGCCAATTCCATCAAACGCAAATTGAAAGTTTAAAATAAATCCATTGATTGCTGCTCACTTGTTGGTGATGGAACTTTGGCATGGCCATAATAAAATTAAAAAACTCAAGAATTAGGAAATGGAATTGAAGATTTAAGAGGAAAAGGAAACAATATGATTGGGTTTAGAAAATCTGAGGTCGTTTCTTCAATCAGATCGCACCTATTGAAATTATTGGGAAACAAAAATGAAAAGAAAAGTTTTTAATTTTTTAACTATAGATGAATGTAAATGGATAATGGTTGGAGCAATATTAAGACATAGATTCAATTAAAAGTAGATGATTGTTGTTTGGATTTGTTAAGGTAGCAAATTTTTATGTTTACTTTTTGCTGGCCTGTCTTCCTCTTCCAATATGAGAAATGCATTTCCAAGTTTTCCACCATATAAAGTAAACTAACCCCAAAGTCGCCATTTGCTTATGTCTTTGCTCACTTAACTGATCTTTTAAGCTCTGCAAATCTCATTTGAAGTAGTCTAGTAGTAAAAAAATGCAGACAATTAAAAACTTACTAACTCTTCCATTAAACAAAAAGCAAAGAAAATGACACCCATTTTAATAATTTCGAGCCTTCCTTGATTAATCATCATGCTTTCATCATCTTCACTGTGTTACTAAACTATAATAATCCTCTTGTTTATGTTTTTTTTTTTTTCCTAACATGCAATCTTAAGCCTTGTACTAGAAAACGAAAACACATAATCTACCTAAATTCACCCACTTTTTTGTTGCATGTTTTTTTGTGGCTCCTGTTTAATTGGTGAAATCTCCATTAGCATAATTTCATGCACTGTAAAGCAACGACATTTTTCTATTTTTAGGTACACAAATGACACAATCAATTAATGCAAGGAGAAGAAAAGGCCTGGATTTTAATACTATCAATTTGGCTTCTTTTTCATTTGTGGACAAAGTATTAAGCGTTTCATTTATTTGGCAAGGGAAGATCTCCCATAAGATTTTATTCTCTAAACATTGTGTTTGGTTGGAAATAAAAGAGAATTAGAATGGATGGATGATAATTAATGAGAAATTGTTGGAAACAAAAGGAGGCCAAATAAAAAAAAAAAAACTGGCTATTTGAGATTAGTGAGTCAAATGTTCGAATGCATAAATTTCTATATTTATATGTGCAACAAAGAGATTTAAGAATCCTATCTTTATTTCTCGACCTACTGGATATAAAACAATATTAGGCAATTAATTAACGAACTCTAGGGATAAATAAATGTTTGAAAACTTATGAACCGGCAATTAAATTAAGTATTGATAAGTACGATAGCATCTCATTATCAAGCCTCGATTAAACTAATTAATCCAAGGGGACATGTGCCAACCTACATCATTGAGCTTAAAGGGTCAACTTTAAGCAAATACTTGGCCAGTATGCTTAATCTTGGATTATAGTATACTAGCTTTAAACAAGAATAATTAAAAGAAACCCATATGTAGAAAAATATATAATTAAGAGAAATGGAGATTGGTTCAACGTGCCTGACAGTGGTGGGCTTTGACACACCACGACGATGAACATTTTTTTTTTTCCAATTCGTGATTCTCTTGATAATGCCTAATTTTTTACTCAATTCCCTTGTCTATTTGTCCTTGTTCAATTCTTCCTTTTTCCTTTGCTAATAATTCTTCCTTTTTCCTTTGCTAATAAATTTGTCATACCAACCTTTTATTAGTTTATATATATAAACTTCAATGCAATAAATTAAGAACCCTGGTTAATTAGTAGTATAATATAATAGTTAACGTGGGTGAGATAATATAAATTTGGACATCATCAACTCTATTTTTTATGTAAAAATGGTCGAAATTGAAGAATGTTTATAGTACTTTCAAAGGAAAAAATAAACAATATATATTTTATAAAAATTTGATGACAAATGTTTAATGCATGCATAAGCATTTGAGTTTTATAGTGTTATTAGGTGCAAATTGTTTTTTTGGTGAATTAGGTGCAAATTATTATATAACCCCTCGTGTTTTGAATGGGTTATTTGCATTCATTCAAACACGAAATTAGTATAATGCTTAAAATAGTCGTTAAAAAAAAAAACTAGGGGTTCTTTAAAAAAACAATGAAACTAAAACAAGGGCTAAGAACATAAACATCATATACATTGAACTTAGGCAAAATTATTAGTGTTTCCGCAAAGTGGCACAAGAATAAACAAATTAACAGAAACATGAGTAGAATTGGGGCTTGATCTGATCACTTTCTTTTATATATTTTTCTTTTCTTTTGATATTCTTCATAGTTAATCTTATCGTGATCTTGATAATGTTTTAGTGGCACTCATTGATAGAGGTGTTTGGTTCTGAAACAGAGTTATTGTGTCGGTTTTCCAGTCTTTATATATACTACAATAGTTTAGTAGTAATGAAAATGATTATATTTTAATAATGTGTTGAAATTAAGAATTTTCTATTTAAATAGTAAATAATCTACTGATATAATTAGTGCCATATATATACAAAGTTCAAATTAAAATAGAACTTGGTTGGCCTTGGCCATGGACCTCTATGATTATCCTTTAGGAGCAGATATGAATGTTTTGGATTTAAACTGATTCCATCAAGATTTTTTATGATTAATAATGCCAAAAGTTTATAGTGCCTAAAAGTGCATCAAACATGCTGCATGAAACATATATAGTGGTCAAATTGGACTTTTTGAATAGAGTACTTTGGTTAAATAATAATTGAGCAATGTTATGAGTTAGTAATTAGTAGTAATAGTCATTATCACTCATAGCTAACTTGAAACTTGATCAAAGTATTAAAGGGGAAAAAGAAGATAGTAGTACTTATTTATTTAATTAGACGATTTACTAAATTATTATTATGTACTAATGTCATGGATCCAAAGTATGAAAACAAGATACTTCATACCGACTCTTATACTTAAAGAAACCATCATTTATAAGGGAAATAATTGCCTAAACTTGCTTAATAATCATATGCTTTCTTAATTATATTCCTAGTAGTCTTTTTCTCATTTGTTGAAAAGTTTCCTTCAATTTTTTATATATAGCAAAGTGGTAGAAGTAAAGAGCAACACGAAAGCAACAATTTAAGCTTGAAAATACAGTTAAATGATAATTGATAGGTCTTCCATTTGTCCCACCTTCGGCTCATATTCATGAAGGAAATAATACCTATATATATATATATATTGATTTTTTATTTTTGATATTTATTAAGGTCGATTAACAAAACATAGTATATATAATAATATATATAATGTCCAAGATTTTGCTATGGCGCCTATATATAGAGTAAAATGGGTGGGCTGAACAAGCAACCATATATATATATATAAATAAATTTTATCAAATGAAAGATAAACTTTTTGGCAATTAGCAATTATTTGCCACTTTTCTTGACCAAAAACAGGGGATTTCAAGACAAGAAAAAAAAAGAAAAGAGAGCATGGGAATTATTCTCACTTGCATACAAGAATATATAAAACACCATAAATTATGACGTTCGGAATTGGAAGAAGAAGACACCAAACAAGTGATGATGGGAATTAATTATACTAATAAATAAAAAGTTGGGAGACCATACATTTCACAACCATTCGTTCACACCATATTCTATATATATTTCATAATAATATTGGAAACCACCATTTACAACCAAAAACTCATAATTTTATCCCTTAGCCAGCAACTTTTACTTGCTACTAGTTGCCAAATTCTCTTATACAGTCATCTTCTGCATCATTTTCCTAGGTGCCAATAATAATGCTAATATTTTATAGTAATATACTTATATTAATTAATCATAATAATAATGACAACAAGCATAAAAGAAGGGGAAAAAAATAATACCCTCTTTTTTCCTCTCCACTCATTGAAGCCCACACCACCAACAAGAAAAGAATATAAAGACAACCCATTAATTTTCATTGATTCACCATTTTTTTTCTTTTTTCTTTTTGTTCCATCCATTTTAGTGATCATCAATATTGAAAGATGTCTGGGGAAGCCATGATTGGCTGGTTAAGATAAGGCATATTGAAAGGGTTGATCATGAAACTGTCTGCTGCAGAGGATGATGTTTCAAAACCCTGGTGTTGATCAGATTCATGAAACATGGGATTATTAGTGGTGTTGTTGTTGTTGAGAAAATTAAGGATCTCAGTTAAGGAGTCAAGCCTTTGGCTGAGTTCCATGACCTGAGCCCTTAAAACAGAGTTGTCAGCTTCAATGTTGAGATAGTGTTGGGTAGTGAAGTTGATGCTTGTCAGGATTTGGTTATTGTCCTTCCTTAGCTGTGTCACTTGTCCCACTAACTCATCTAAGTGCTTCTGTTTTCTCATCCTTGATCTTCTTGCCGATTCCCTGTTTGATTCCATTCTTTTTCTTTTCCTTTGATCCATCAATTGTTGCAAGTCTCCTTCAGACCCTGAATTCTGAAGCAGAGTAGCACTGGAAGATCCTGACGAATTGGAATTGGAATTCCCACTTGACGTAGCCATGGTTATAACTTATATTTACACCAAAAACCCACTGCTAAAAGTACTTGAGAAAATTAAAAGACCCAAAAAAAAAAGGATAAATTTTTTAGGATTAATCTAAATTCCTCAAAGACAGCAGGACCCTGGCACTGATTTATGTGTAGCTAGCTAATCTAGATTCTAGAGAGTTATTTCTAGTTTATATATATACTTATATATAATATTGCTATATGAAACTCAAGCAATTTCAGAAAAGTTTTATTTATGAGAAAACATAGAACCAATAAAGGAAGACAACTGAGAAAGATTGAACGAGATGGGTCCTGCGTCTGAGAGAGGAATTTATCATAAACCCGGAACGAAGGATTTCACTGACAACTGGAGACATGAATCTCAAACATCAACAACAATAACTTATGCAGCATCAAGGTTAATTTCTACAACAGGGGAAGAAGAAAAAAAAAATGCTTTTTTCTTTGACAGGAAGGTTTTTAAGAACAGCAACAAATCTCAGCAAAAATGATTGCTTTCTGGGGTTTTTTCAAGAGTTTGACTTTCTGGGTTTTTGGCATAGACTCTGGATTAAATCCTTGGTTTAACAACCAAAACCCCACCAAAGGATTTTAAGAAAACAGAGGAAAAAACCCTAAAACCAGCAGAACTTCGACACTAGAAATGGAAAAAAAGGAAGAAACAAGAAAAGAGCAGAAAGACGCTATGATTAAAATCTATAGGGGGGAAGAGAGCAGAAGAGGAAGAGGTTTTTGAGAGTATTGAGAAGGCAATTTATAGAAGGGAAAAGGTACAGAAGAAAATGAAAGAAAGTATAGAAAAAAAGAAAGAAAATTAAAAAAATGTGGGAAAAAGAAATAAAAATGGAAAAAAAAAGAGCATAGGAATCTGGTCTTGAGAGAGAGTTGTTGAAGAGTATAGAGTTGATGAGGGATATGGGGTGGAGACGAAATTTCCACAACCGTCCAATTCCAGCTGGTGACCAAGACATACACCATACAAATTATTTAATCATTACCTATTTCAGGTTTTTTTGTTTTTATTTGAAATATGCAAACTTTTTTATTATAAAAAAGAATGATTAAATTTTTTGTTTTAACCTGGTATTTTTAGTATATACTACTGTACTATTAGTAGATCTAGTGTGTATACTAGTGGTTAGTAAAAATATTCTTTTTACTCACTTTCACCGCCAGTACCAGAATTAACCGCTTTTTTTAACTTCAGCACCGTTGCTTTTCTGACAAGTGGCATCTGAAATCAACCAAAAGGAATCTTTGGGATGGAGGTGGCATTTCAAACCTTTGAAGGGCTAACTTGGTCATTTAATTATACAAAACACTTTTGTTTTTCTTTTGTTCTTATTAGTACACTACTTGCCCAAAATGGAAGATTAGTGCTCTTATTAATTGCCTTTATAAAGCTTTAATTTTCTTTTTTCCTTTGAGAATGTTCAAAATTTATAGTGGGTTATTATTTGATACATTGGCGGTGTAAATTTTGGACTCCACACCACAAGCGGGTTGTGAAGTTGACACATACTCATTTTTTGAATTAATTAAGTTTTAAATATTTCAATCTAGTCTCTAGAGGACATATGTCACCCTTCAGGACCGGCTTGTGTAGTCTGCTAAATTCCACTGACGGTGTATTGTATAATTTTCCATTATATATTACTATTACTTCTAGTCTAGTCTAGTATTACCAATTACCAATAATGATCTATATTTTCATAATCTAACTGTCAATATATAGATTCGATGAAACTCTGATGTTTAATTTGAGTAGTTCAATTAGTTGATATTATTACTTTTAAGTTCTAATAACAAATTATACTATATAATCTCTTTTCTATCACTTCTTCCTTTATAATAACTACTTCTTCAAACAAATTAGTAGCATTAGACTAAATCATCAATTAAGACCTAGTTTGACATTGCGTTTGAAGATAAAAAAACTGCTTTTGAATCCAAAAACAATACTAAATAAATCCGGGTTTGTATCAAAAGCTGATCTTAAAAGCAAAAACCAAGCCAACCCAAGAAGCTAATTCTTAGGTGCTTTTGCGTTTCAAAAGTGTTTTTGGATTTTAAATTACTAAAATCCCCTAATTATTTTTCTCTTTCCTTTTTAACTAACATATCCTTTTTAAACATTTTATCCTTCAACCCCATTTTTTCACAGCAATAGCAAACGTTATTTACATTTTTCTACCACAATTTAAAAAAACACTTCTCAAAAACATTTTTTCCAAGCCAAACTTTTTCAAACTACAATCTCAATGCCCAGACTAACCCTAAGACCTTTGCCTCACCCTTATTAAAGGCTACTATATCAGAAGTTAGAGACCCTTTGTTTTCCGTCTCCAAAGACAGAGGAAGATGGGTTTCTTTTCTTTTAAATACGATTATAGGAATTCTTTTTAATTACCCTTATTTCAAAATTCAAATAATAAAATGAAATGAAAT
>AWWV01009204.1:0-41138 GCA_001974805.1 Corchorus capsularis | reverse complement strand
ATCTAGAGCAGTCGGGTAGGCAACAAAATCCAATGGTTTTGCTTGCCATATTAAAAAGAAAAAGTTGGTTTAATTTTTCTTTTTAATGTTTACTATCAACTATGTACTAAAAAATGTCCATTGTTCTTTTAATCGCATCAATTCCAAGAGGCTCCCATTTGTGATTTGGTTTCTTCTTGAATACTCAAATACTAAAAAACAAAAAATATCTTCACTACTTATTCTTATTAATTAAATATTATATTATATAATCTGACCAAACTTTTTCCTATATATATATTTAAAACTTTATTAGGAGTAATTAAAAACCAAAAGCATTCCCATGTGCAGCTTTGCAGCTCCAGGAATGGAGCTAAAGCCTGGGTTGGAGCACAAAGTAACCCATCAATGTTTTGACTTTGAATTACCTTCCAGTTGATTGCTTTGAAGAATCTGGAAAACATATAACAATAGCAGAAAACTGAATAAAATTTATCAAAAAAAAAAAAAGGAAAAAAAAGTTCCCATTAGGCGCCCTTAATTTAGACCTATCATGGCTAGCAAAACTTTGGACCACAAAAAAAAAAAAAACCTAAGGCTGCGTGGCCCTCAGCCTTAATTGCAAGGCCACCCCAAGTGGGCAATTTTTGATCTGTTAATATTAATTAAAAATGTGTTTAGATTTAGAACCCATGCAAGAATCTAGAACATATATCTTGTTATTCTTAGTCCAAACTGATAGTTACTAGAAATCAAATAGGGAAAATTAATTAAGCTGGAAAAAGGCTAATATCTGTCACCCCAAATCCACTTTATGTTTTGAACAAATTCATCATCTAAAATCTAAAATAGTTCAAAAGATCTTTGTTTTTATGATCTTTGAATTGTGCCCTAGTATAATTCTGGTTCCTGTCTTGGTCATATATATATATATATAAATGGAAGAAGTTAATTGGGCAACATTGAGTTTTCATTTTCTTTCCTTTTCCTTTCATCTGCCTAAGAATTACTCTTCTAGGGCTTCCAGCTGCCAGTCTGCTTATGGACATGAGAGATTTGAAGAATCTTTATCCTTATCTTGTTTGTGAAACAACAAATGGGTTCTACTTTCAACTTGCTGATAGCAAAAGATGCAACAGCCCATTGATAAAAGCCAAAGGGTTCCATATATGACAATTTGCCCTTTCACAACTAGCTCATCATCAGTTAACCTTTTGCAGGAAAATTTAATGCTACCACCCAATCAAATGGCTCCTTAGTGTTCTATCCAACTCTAGAGACAGTGAAAACTTGTGTGAAAAAGCACATCATGCAGCTAGAAATTTCCTTATCTTCCTTTAATATTTCTTAATCTGAATGAACTCAATACTTTGACTCTTCCTCTAGGGGAAAAAAATTAAAAACCCAAAGAAATTAAAGAACTATATATCTACAATTTCTACTTTCACATACATTTAAGTGAAAGCCAGCAGCCGTTGGTATTTTTGTAAATGAAGTTTTCCTAGAATATGGGGAAAGAGTAGAACTTGACCTTTATGAAATTTGGCGATGAAACTTCTTCTATCGAATAATTTGATCCTCAATTTTTATTTTTGACAATTCAACCCAAATTGGATGAAATTTCGATACATCAGCGCGCCCTTAGCCACCACGATAAAATTACGTCCAATCCGAGTAAAAACTAATAAGTTATGTTAAAATCAAACTCACGAGATTTAATTGTCCAAAAATTAAAGTTCAATATTCAATTTGTCTCAAATAAAAATTGAAGTGTTAAACTGTCTTTTTTAGGAAGGTTAAATGTTTAAATAAGGATCTAATGTTTGTAAAAATGCTCAATTTAATTAGAACGTATTGTTAAAAAAAGCTCAAAGTATAAGATCCAGCGTTGCAAAATCGACTCTTAAGGGCCTTGTGTTTAGCCCTGGTAATGATATGAGCTCTGCCTATGAAATTGACGGCAGACCCTTGATTGAGCCAATTTTACAACGTTAGAGACCCTTGATTGAGCCGATTTTGCAACGTTTGACCCTGATTTAAATTTTTTTTGAACAATGAGCTCTAATTAAATTGAGCATTTTTACAAACATTGGGCCCTTAAATGAGCAATTGCCTTTTTATAGAATATAGTTGGAGAGTCAAATTTTATACTAAATCAAATTGAAACCTACCGTTTGAGAAGAAATACGTGTATACCATTGAGTTTAAGCCAAATGTTTGGGTAAAAAAAGAAAAAAAAATGCTCATTGATTAACACATATACTTTAGAATATTCCATCTTTTGAACTTTGCCATACCTGAATCATTGATCACCAGGTTTTTATATTTTTTGAGTTAACTACAAGTTGATTTAGCCCCCATGTCACTGAAAATGACACTATCCAATGGACCAAAGCCATGCTTATGCTTTTAGTATACAAAAAAGAACACGAAAGTTATTTTATCTCTTCCGATGTTTACCCTCTTAAAGTCATGAAACTCAAAGAGAGAACATGAAAGTTCTCCATTTCCCACCCTGTTTAAAGCCATTATAATGCAACATACACTAACCAAACACTATCCTTTATATATAGACTCTCCTTTTCTTTATATTTCAATATATATAAGAATAGAAACAATTTCTCTTGTTAGATAAAACCTTGAAAGAGAAATGAAAGCTTTATCCAAATCTATTTGCTTATCTATGCTTTTCATAGTTTCGAAAAGGCGTCGATGATTAATTAAACCAAATTGATATGATTATGTTAATTAAATTACATTTTCGATGCGGCTACTTGATTATCTTTTTATGTACAACTTTGGTGATTATAATTAGTATGCCGACAAAATATGGTGAAATTTGATGAAAACAATGCACATATATAGATTACGAAGTGTTGAAATCATGATGCCAAGTGCGACCAAACAATAGTTAAAGCACTGATCATGGTGAGCCCGCAGAGATGGAAGGCGGTTGCAGGGTACGTAAACTTAAGTGGGCACAAAAATGACAATAAAAACAAATTTATGTGTACTCGAAGGAAATTAATAATAGGGGGAAAATGGGAAAATAATATTATTATAAATTTGTTATTTTAAATAATTGAAGTACTATTACAAATTGTGAATGTGACATGGTTGATTTAGGATCTTCAATCGAAAGTTGTAATATTCGGACCTTTTTGTGAAGACAAAGGTTTGAAACAAACCTTATAATCTTTAATTTGTTGCTTTTTTTTGATATAGAATGAGGACCTAACTTTTTAGGGGAAAAAAAAAAACTTCGTTGTCCTCGGATATTTTTCTTCACTTCCAACATAAGAAAAGTGAACGTTGACATCCCTCCATGAAAATAAAGAAAAAGAGAAAAGACATCGAAATAAAATGGGGGAAACCCACTTGTTTTTACCACGATTTTTCCTTGTGAAGTACATATAGAAGCTTTCTTTGAGTAGCAAAAATATAGAAGCTTTCTTTAATTTATTTTTTAATTTGTTTTTCAAAATTTTAGTTTTTGGTGAATTTAATATATAGTAGTAATCAATCTTAGGGCAGCTTCTTTATGATGATGACCATTAATATATTGATCTCATAGTTCCACTTGATCACTTCAACAAAAAAATGAAAAGCAAATTTTATTAATAACAAGAGGAGTGGAAAAGAATAAATATCAATTAAGTATATTGTAGACTTTGATGACAAAGAAGTCAAGAAAGTCATGTAATTAGGGCACGACTTCGAGTCTTCTCATCTCCTTTTACCTTCTTGTAAACAAAATATATCCTTAAAGAAGGAAATCAAAATTCAAAACTTGAAATGTATAACATAAAACAAAATCGTATCCTTTGGAATAAATAATAAGCAACAACAAAAAGAGACTAGCTAGCTATATATCGCCAGTAGTACTATTTAAATGAAGATATCAAAAAGAGGGCTTCAAAATGAAAATGGGTACGTCCTTGCTATAAAAGTATAAAATTCACCTCAATTATTGCCCATGGGAGAGTAAAGTTTGATTTGGTGTTTAACGTTCAAGGTGATTTACTGATTTTATGGTGTGACAAATATTGCGGTCCCTTCCAAGATAGTGACAACACAAAAGAAGTTTTAAAAAGATCCATTTATAAAAGTAAAAATCACATGTAATGTAACTACAGTATAATTGTGAAAAGTAATTAAGAACAACCCCCCCCCCCCCCAAAAAAAAAAAAGTTGTGTGTCAAACAAAGCACACACAACACATGGACTAGCTGCTCGAAGAATTGATTTGGGCTATGATATGATCATGTGGAGCTTGCTTTGCTTCTTTTGCTCTCTTAAGTTGTCATACAACTATTGCTATTTGCTGGGGTAGTAGGGCAGCTTTCAAAAGTTGATATGTTTGTTGGGTGTTTTTCAGTAAGAAATTTGAAGTCACTTGAGTGAGCCCGTTGCTATATCTATAATCATACCTATTGGTATGGTGTTTTCTTTTCTAATCAAAGACTTCCTGCGTGTAGTAGTTAAATTTGGGAGTCGGATCTTAAACACGAAAAAATAGTCTCTCATAATTCAGAATACATCTATTTTCTCCATTTAAGATTCAAAATGATCAACACCTTACTTTAAAAACATCAAACTCCTTCAATTCAATCCAATAGGTATTGGTGTACAAATTCTGTTTTTAATATGGGGTCATCGACCAAAACTTTACACTTTGTACATTCTCTATGATTAAGTTTTGTTTGGGGACATTCTATAATTCAGCACCCAATTAAATCTATGTGCAAGTATATATACACAAAAGATTTTTAATAAACCCAACAAGTACCAATATTAATTCGTGATATTTACTTCCCATCTTTGATAGTTCATGTGCAACTTTCATGGATAAGTAAAATTGTTCAAAAAAAATATTAAAAAATCAAATCAACACTTTTAAAAATAAAAAAAAAGGTCGAAATAGATATTACTATAAAAATTGTGGGTTGAATTACACAAATGACCAATATATCAGAATTACGTGATGAAAAATTAGACAAAATTTAGCGTCAATTTCTAGAATTCATGCAACTGTCCAAGTATAAATTAATGATGATATAATATATATGCTGGGGCAATATGTACACAGTGTACTATAAGTTGTTAGTTAGTTCATAAATGTTCAAACATAAAATAGCCAAATGGTAATGCCTAACTTTAATTTTAGAACAAGAACCTAATTAACCAGATTACCTGTGTTTGCTTAAGCTAGACAAGGTATTATATCAAGAATCTTAACCAAATTTGGCTTTTTCCTTGAGTTATGGTGCCACTGCCAAGCTAGAGGCAATAGACCATGTGAACAGATTTAAGGATTGAGGACCAGTTAATCTAAAAAGAAAACCAAACTTGACACTTCCAACCTTTTGTGAAAATACCTTTCTTCCTCAAGCAAACTCTAGATGCTTTCAAAATTTCAAAATTTATATTGTTCATTAGACTTTTGACCAATATATATAATTCTACTAGTAGTTTGTTTGTATTATTATATAGGAAAATGTGATTGTGGAATTTTAGAGGCATTTAATTTGAAATTTAGGTGTTTGCTAAAAAAAATTGAAATTTAGGTGGATATATACCAAATTACTCCCTCAGTTCCTAATTAGATGTCCACCATTGGTCAACAAATACTAAACTTTGATCATTATTTATAAAAAAAAATATGTAAAATTTAATTTTAAAAAAATATATACTAAAAAGATTGTAATTCAAAGTTTATAAGTGTATTTTTTAAAAATTATTTTGCTTTATATATTTTTTATAAATAATGGTCAAAATTTAGTGTTTATTGACTAAGAGTGGACATTTAAATGGGGACGGAGGGAGTATAACTTACTATAAGCAAATATATATGGGTTAATTGATTATATTTTACATTTTTGGAGAGTGTATATATAATGTCAAAAAGATAATCAAACTTTTTCATTTCAAGCTAGCTATACATTCCGACAATTTTTATTTATGAATAATAGTAGTAAAGGTCTGGTCAAATATCAATTTTGGAATAGGATTTTAGTTGATTAATTATCACAAACCTCAAAATAGAATTCCCTATATATATATATATATCAAATGAAAAGTAAAGTGTTCTATATTACTCTATTTTTTGTCACATGCATGCATGATTATATATAAAATATATAAAATGGTGATTAAAAAGGAGACCACCCATAGACAAAGATTACAAGTGGCGATTATCTTGTGGTTATGATTGAATTGTTTATGGATGTATAGTCATGCATCCCTTCGCTTTTTATAATATAAATTAATGAATTCTATATCATCCAAAAAATATGCATGTGCCTATAATTTTCTTATACAGGCGATCAGGTTTACTAACTCTATTACATTTTTTTTTCGCTCTGCCCATCACAGTTTTTGGCTAAAAAAATGTGTTCCGGTGCTCCGACTCAATTTTTCATGATTTTTTGCGTCAAGACTCGTTGAAATATCTATATTCTTCTAACCAAATCGGAGCCACTTTAGATTTAAGGATTTGATTTTACGAGCATCAGAATTATGTTTCGATTTAATCAGAAATTAATTTGGAAAAATATAGGAAAATCGATATTAGAAGCGTGAAATGCCCTTCAATCTTTCTGGCATTGATTTATATATTTTTTATAAGAATTATGGGCAAAAATTAAGAAAAAAATCTTTCGGGTCAATTTTCGCAAAATTTTAACTTAAATCGTATATACCATCACAGTTTTTGGCAAAAAAAATGCGTTCCGGTGCTCCAACTCAGTTTTGCATATTTTTTGCGCCAAGACTCATTGAATTATCTATATTCTTCTAACCAAATCTCAGACACTTTAGATTTAAGGATTTGATTTTACGAGCATCAATATCATGTTTCAATTTAATCAGAAATTAATTCGGAAAAATATAGAAACACCGATATTAGAAGCGTGAAAAGCCGTTCAATTTTTCTGGTGTTGAATAATATATTTTTTATGAGTATTATGGGCAAAAATTGAGCAAAAAATCTTTCAGGTCAATTTTCGCAAAATTTTAGCCGAAATCGTGTACTAACCATCACAGTTTTTTGCTAAAAACATACGTTCTGGTACTCCGGCTGAATTTTGCATGATTTTTTGCGCCAAAACTCATTGAAATATCTATATTCTTCTAACCGAATTTCAGCCACTTTAGATTTAAGGATTTGATTTTACGAGCGTCAGAATCATGTTTCGATTTAAACAGAAATTAACTCAGAAAAATATAGAAAAATTGATATTAGGATAGTGAAAAGCACTTCAATCAATATGGCGTTGATTATATATTTTTTATAAGTATTGTGGGGAAAAATTGAGGATATATTCTTTCGGGTCAATTTTCGCAAATTTTTAGCCGAAATCGTGTACTAACCTTCACAGTTTTTGGCTAAAAATTCGTTCCAGTGCTCCGACTCAGTTTTGCAAGATTTTTTGCGTCAAGACTCATTGAAATATCTATATTCATCTAACCAAATATCAGCCACTATAGATTTAAGGATTTGATTTTACGAGCATCAAAATCATGTTTCGATTTAATCAGAAATTAATTCGGTAAATTTAGAAAAACCGATATTAGAAACGCGAAAAGCCCTTAAATATTTATAGTGCTGAATTATATATTTTTTATGAGTATTGTGGGCAAAAATTGAGGAAAAAATCTTTCAGGTCAATTTTCGCAAAAATTTATCCATGTACTAACCATCATAGTATTTGGCTAAAACAATGTGTTTCGGTGCTCCAGCTCAGTTTTGCATGATTTTTTTGTGCCAACACTCATCGAAATATCTGTATTCTTCTAAAAAAATCTCAGCCACTTTAGATTTAAGGATTTGATTTTACGAGCATCAGAATCATGTTTCGATTTAATCATAAATTCATTCAGAAAAATATAGAAAAACCGATATTATAAGCGTGAAAAGCCATTCAATCTTTCTGGTACTGAATTATATATTTTTTATGAGTATGCTGGGCAAAATTTGAGGAAAAAATCTTTAGGGTCAAATTTCGCAAAATTTTAGCTGAAATCGTGTACGTTATCACATTTTTTGGCTAAAAAAATGCGTTATGGTGCTCCGGCTCTGTTTTGCATGATTTTTTTTGTGTCAAGACTCATTGAATTATCTATATTCTTCTAACCAAATCTTAACCACTGTAAATTTAAGGATTTGATTTTACGAGCATCAGAATCTTGTTTTAATCTAATCAGAAATTAATTCAAAAAAAATATAGAAAAACCGATATTAGAAGCATGAAAAGCCCTTCAATCTTTCAGGTGCTGGTTTATATATTCTTTATAAGTATTGTGGGCAATAATTGAGGGAAAAATCTCTCGGGTTAAATTTCGCAAAATTTTAGCCGAAATTGTGTAGTAACCATCACAGTTTTTGGCTAAAAAAATGCGTTATGGTATCCGGCTTTATTTTGCATGATTTTCTGCATCAAGACTCATTGAATTATCTATATTTTTCTAACCAAATCTTAACCACTGTAGACTTAAGGATTTGATTTTACGAGCATCAGAATCATGTTTCGATTTAATCAGAAATTAATTCGGAAAAATATAAAAAAAAACCGATATTAGAAGCATGAAAAGCCCTTCAATCTTTCAGGTGCTGATTTATATATTTTTTATTGAGTATTGTGGGCAATAATTGAGGAAAAAAAATACTTTCACATCAATTTTCGCAAAATTTTAGCCGAAATCGTGTACTAACCATCATAGTTTTTTGCTAAAAAAATGCGTTATCGTGCTTCGGCTCTCTTTTGCATGATTTTTTTGCGCTAAAACTCATTGAAATATCAATATTCGTCTAACCAAATCTCAGCCTCTTTAGATTTAAGGAATTGATTTGACGAGCATCAGAATCATGTTTCGATTTAATCAAAAATTAATTCGGAAAAATAAGGGAAATCGATACTAGAAGCGTGAAAAGCCCTTCAATCTTTCTGTTAATGAATTATATATTTTGTAGGAGTATTGTGGGCAAACATAGAGGAAAAAATCTTTCGGGTCAATTTTCGCAAAATTTTAGCCGAAATCGTGTATTATCACAATTTTTGGCTAAAAAAATGTGTTCTGGTGCACCGGCTCAGTTTGTCATGATTTTTTGCGCCAAGACTCATTGAAATATCTATATTCTTCTAACAATTCTTAGCCACTGTAGATTTAAGGATTTTATTTTACGAGCATCAGAATCTTGTTTTAATTTAATCAGAAATTAATTCGGAAAAAATATAGAAAAACAGATATTAGAATCATGAAAAGCCCTTCAATCTTTCAGGTGCTGATTTATATATTTTTTATGATTATTGTGGGCAATAATTGAGGAAAAAATCTTTCGGGTGAATTTTCGCAAAATTTTAGCCGAAATCGTGTACTAACCATCACAGTTTTTGGCTAAAAAATGTGTTATGGTGCTCCGACTCAGTTTTTCATGATTTTTTGCGCCAAGACTCATTGAAATATCTACATTCTTCTAACCAAATCTTAGCCACTTTAGATTTAATGATTTGATTTTACGAGAATCAGAATCATGTTTCGATTTAATCAGAAATTAATTCGGAAAAATATAGAAAAACCGATATTAGAAGCGTGAAAAGCCCTTCAATCTTTCTGGTACTGAATTATATATTTTTTTTATGTAGTATTTTGGGCAAAATTTTGAGTAAAAAATCTTTCGGGTCAAATTTTGCAAAATTTGAGTCGAAATCGTGTACTAACCATCACAGTTTTTGGCATAAAAATATTTGTTCCGGTGCTCCGACTCAATTTTCATGATTTTTTGCGCCAAGACTCGTTTAAATATCTATATTCTTCTAACCAAATCGTAACCACTTTAGATTTAAGGATTTAATTTTATGAGCATCAGAATCATGTTTCGATTTAATAGGAAACCAAATCGGAAAAATTTAGAAAAACCGATATTAGAAGCGAGAAAAGCCCTCCAATCTTTATGGTACTGAATTACATATTCTTTGTGAGTATTGTGGGCAAAATTTGAGCCAAAAATCTTTTGAGTCAATTTTTGCAAAATTTTAGCCGAAATCGTGTACAAACCATCACAGTTCTTGGCTAAAAAAATGCGTTCTAGTGCTCCGACTCAGTTTTGCATGATTTTTTTGCGTCAAGACTCATTGAAATATCTATATTCTTCTAACCAAATCTTAGCCATTGTAGATTTAAGGATTTGATTTTAAGAGCATCAGAATCATGTTTTAATTTAATAAGAAATTAATTCGGAAAAAATATAGAAAAACCGATATTAGAAGCACGAAAAACCTTTCAATCTTTCAGGTGTTGAATTATATATGTTTTATGAGTATTGTGGGCAAAAATTGAGGAAAAAATATTTCGTGTCAATTTTCGCAAAATTTTAGCCGAAATCGTGTACTAACCATCACAGTTTTTGGCTAAAAAAATGTGTTCCGGTGCTCCGGCTCAATTTTCCATGATTTTTTGCGCCAAGACTCGTTGAAATATCTATATTCTTCTAACCAAATCGTAGCCACTTTAGATTTAAAGATTTAATTTTACGAGCATCAGAATCATGTTTCGATTTAATCAGAAATTAAATCGGAAAAATTTAGAAAAACCGATATTAGAAGTGAGAAAAGCCCTTCAATCTTTCTGGTACTATATTACATATTTTTTGTGAGTATTGTGGCCAAAAATTGACCCAAAAATCTTTTGAGTCAAATTTTGCAAAATTTTAGCCAAAATCGTGTACTAACCATCACAGTTTTTGCCTTAAAAAATGCGTTCTGATGCTCCGGCTCAGTTTTGCATGAGTTTTTGCGTCAAGACTCATTGAAATATCTATATTCTTCTAACCAAATCTTAGCCACTGTAGATTTAAGGATTTGATTTTAAGAGCATCAGAATCTTGTTTTAATTTAATCAGAAATTAATTCGGAAAAAATATAGAAAAACCGATATTAGAAGCATGAAAAACCCTTCAATCTTTTTAGGTGCTGATTTATATATTTTTTATGAGTATTGTGGGTAATAATTGAGGAAAAAATCTTTCGGGTCAAATTTCACAAAATTTTTGCCGAAATCGTGTATTAACCATCACAGTTTTTGGCTAAAAAATACGTTCTGGTGCTCCGGCTCAGTTTTGAATGATTTTTTGCGTCAAGACTCATTGAAATAAATATACTCTTCTAACCAAATCTTAGCCACTGTAGATTTAAGGATTTGATTTTTAGAGCATCAGAATCTTGTTTTAATTTAATCAGAAATTAATTCGGAAAAAATATAGAAAAACCGATATTAGAAGCATGAAAAGCCCTTAAATCTTTCAGGTGCTGATTTATATATTTTTATGAGTATTGTGGGTAAAAATTGAGGAAAAAATCTTTCAGGTCAATTTTCGCATAATTTTAGCCGAAATCATGTACTAACCATCATAGTTTTTGGCTAAAAAAATGTGTTCCGGTGCTCCGGCTCAATTTTTCATGATTTTTTGCGCCAAGACTTGTTGAAATATCTATATTCTTCTAACCAAATCGCAGCCACTTTAGATTTAAGGATTTGATTTTACGAGCATCAGAATCATGTTTCGATTTAATCAGAAATTAATTCGGAAAAATATAGAAAAACAGATATTAGATGCGTGAAAAGCCATTCAATCTTTCTAGTGCTGAATTATATATTCTTCTATGAGTATTGTGGGAAGAAATTTTGGAAAAAATCTTTTGGGTCAATTTTCGCACAATTTTAGCCGTCTACTAACCATCACAGTGTTTGACTAAAACAATACGTTTCGGTGTTTGATCGTGTCGTCTATGACCATAAAAATAATCCCCACAATCAACTAACTAGAATAGCTAGGGCAAGTAGGGGTCGAATCCCACAGAGAAGGGTTATGTGATGAACAATAAAAAGAAAGAAAGATCTTTTCCAAAAATCAAACAGAAAACAGAGGATTGTAAATATCAATTATAAAGAAAACAATTAAACTAAAAATCAAAACAAAACAAATTAAATCTAAATCTAAAGCAAAATTAGTAAAGCAAACAATAATTATAAAGCGTACTTCTTCTCCAGCGGTATGATTCAATCAGATTAACTATGGATCATCGACTTAAAAGGTGAATTAAGCATCTTATTCTTGACTGACAACTGATATAGGTTTACCAACATGTATTTTAGATAAGAGGCCGATTAAAGCTGCAGTTATCCCTTTTATTCCTAGCAATCGATTATTTTCTTAGGGCTTAAAGATCACTTGAGAACAAAGCATTAAGATTAAGTAATTTACACACATGCCTACAAAGTAGAACCATACGAACAGAAATTTCTCGCCCTCCGATAGACAAATACCCATTAAGCAGCGATTAAACAAACATAATTTGCAACATACAATCAAACTTGAGTGATTAATTCTAAGCTTGAACTAGCCATAGACCTTCCTCTTACATCGTTAGTGGCCACATAACTTAAATAAGATTCAGAATCATAAAATTTTTCTAGGGTTTTGACTACTATCATCAAGAACTTAACACAAAATTATAAGTATAGAAATCTCACCATAATCAATTGATTGAATTCACCAAAGGATCAGAAGTATTAAGGATTTAGCTACTCATGGACTTAGGAAAATCCATGAGAGGCATAAGAATACTTACAGAACAAAGGAGGAACGATTTCTCCTCCTTGAAACCCTAGGGACGTCGCACCCTTCTATGGCTAGAGAGGGTGTCGACTTCTCCCTGTTCTAAAACTAGAGAAAACCTAAAAACTAAAGAAAGGTAGAAAAAGAGAATTATCTAAAATTTGTGATGTGTAAAAGTATGTGATTTGTGATACATGAGGTGGCTATTTATAGTTGAGGAATAGGGTAGGACGGTTTAGGCTCTAACTTAGACTCCAAGTTGGATTAGGTGTCATCCTAGAGTAGAATCCAAGTCAAAAGAGGATTCTGGAATTTTCTGGAATTGTGCAGGAACTTCGACGTCGAATTCGGGCTTGAATATGGCATATCTGGGCTTTGCACTTCAAATTAAAGTTGTAGAGCTCGGAGTTAGCTTTCCAACGGCTACTCATGGGCTTAAAACGGATATCTGAGCAGAAAGTTATGACCTTTCTACGAAGACTGTGCTGAAACCGGGCTTATATCGCAAATCTGCGGGATTATTGCGGGATTTGGATATTCTTTTGAATATTAGGCCTACAAATTGGGATTTTAACTCCAATTATAGGTTTATATGGGCTGAGTATATTCCCATATAAATAATCCAAAAATCCTCAACTTCAGGGCTTCTTCTGGACTTGGCTTCAATCCTTTGCAAATAAGCTCCAAATCTTCAATTTTTACTTCTTGAATTAATTCTTCAATTGTCTTCAAATCTTCAAAATATCTTCAATCACGAACTTCGCATCTTCAAATCTTCATTCCAAATGACTAAATCCATAGTTGAGTAAAAAGTCTCCAAAATACCTCCAAAAAGAGTGAAAAACAATAAGTTTTCACTTTTCTTGTCTTCAAGACCTAAAAACACAGATACTAGCAAAATAGGGTAAAAACACATATAAAAGTAGTAAAAAGTATAGAAAAATAACTATAAAAACATGCATAATTTGAGCTCGATCAGTGTTCCGACTCTGTTTTACATAATTTTTGGCGCCAAGACACATTGAGATATTTATATTCTTCTAACCAAATCTTCAGCCACTTTAGATTTAAGAATTTGACTTTACGAGCATCAGAATCATATTTCGATTTAATCAGAAATTAATTCGGAAAATATAGAAAAATCGATATTAGAAGCGTGAAAAGTTCTTCAATCTTTCGTGTACTGAATTATATATTTTTTATGACTATTTTTGGCAAAATTTTAGGGAAAAATCTTTCGGGTCAAATTTCACAAAATTTTCGTCAAAATCATGTACTAACCATCACAGTTTTTGGCTAAAAAAATGCGTTATCGTGCTCCGGCTCTGTTTTACATGATTTTTGCGTCAAGACTCATTGAAATATCTATATTCTTCTAACCAAATCTTAGCCACTATAGATTTAAGGATTTGATTTTACGAGCATCAGAATCTTGTTTTAATTTAATCAAAAATTAATTCAGAAAAATATGGAAAAACCGATATTAGAAGCGAGAAAAACCCTCCAATCTTTCTGGTACTGAATTACATATTTTTTGTAAGTATTGCGGGCAAAAATTGAGGCAAAAATCTTTTGAGTCAATTTTCGCAAAATTTTAGCCGAAATCGTATACTAACCATCACAGTTTTTGGCTAAAAAATGCGTTCTGGTGCTCCGACTCAATTTTCATGATTTTTTGCGCCAAGACTCGTTGAAATATCTATATTCTTCTAACCAAATCGTAGCCACTTTAGATTTAAGGATTTAATTTTACGAGCATCAGAATCATAATTCGATTTAATCAGAAATTAATTCGGAAAAATATAGAAAAACTGATATTAGAAGCGAGAAAAGCCCTTCAATCTTTCTGGTACTGAATTATATATTTTTTATGAGTATTGTGGGCAAAATTTGAGTAAAAATCTTTTGAGTCAAATTTCGCAAAATTTTAGCCGAAATCGTGTACTAACCATCACAGTTTTTGGCTAACAAAATGCGTTATCGTGCTCCGGCTCTGTTTTGCATGATTTTTTGCGTCAAGACTCATTGAAATATCTATATTCTTCTAACCAAATCTTAGCCACTGTAGATTTAAGGATTTGATTTTACGAGCATCAGAATCTTGTTTTAATTTAATCAGAAATTAATTCGGAAAAAAATATAGAAAAACTGATATTAGAAGCATGAAAAGCCCTTCAATCTTTCAGGGGCTGATTTATATATTATTTATGAGTATTGTGGGTTGTAATTGAGGAAAATATTTCGGGTCAAATTTCGCAAAATTTTAGCCGAAATCGTATATTAACCATCACAGTTTTTGGCTAAAAAAATACGTTCTGGTGCTCCGGCTCAGTTTTGAATGATTTTTTGTGTCAAGACTCATTGAAATATCTATACTCTTCTAACTAAATCTTAGCCACTGTAGATTTAAGGATTTGATTTTACGAGCATCAGAATCTTGTTTTAATTTAATCAGAAACTAAATCGGAAAAAAATATAGAAAAACCGATATTAGAAGCATGAAAAGCCCTCCAATCTTTCTGGTACTGAATTATATATTTTTTGTGAATATTCTGGGCAAAAATTGAGGCAAAAATCTTTTGAGTCAATTTTTGCAAAATTTTAGCCGAAATCGTGTACTAACCATCACAGTTTTTGGCTAAAAAAATGCGTTCCGGTGCTCCGACTCAATTTTCATGATTTTTTGCGCCAAGACTCGTTGAAATATCTATATTCTTCTAACCAATTCGTAGCCACTTTAGATTTAAGGATTTAATTTTACGAGCATCAGAATCATGTTTCGATTTAATTAGAAATTAAATCGGAAAAAAATTAGAAAAACCGATATTAGAAGCGAGAAAAGCCCTCCAATCTTTCTGGTACTAAATTACATATTTTTGGTCAGTATTGTGGGCAAAAATCTTTTGAGTCAATTTTTGCAAAATTTTAGCCGAAATCGTGTACTAACTATCACAGTTTTTGGCTAAAAAAATGCGTTCTGGTGCTCCGGCTCAGGTTTGCATGATTTTTTTGCGTCAAGACTCATTGAAATATCTATGTTCTTCTAACCAAATCTTAGCCACATTAGATTTAAGGATTTGATTTTACAAGCATCAGAATCTTGTTTTAATTTAATCAAAAATTAATTCGAAAAAAATATAGAAAAACTGATATTAGAAGCATGAAAAGCCCTTCAATCTTTTAGGTGCTGATTTATATATGTTCTATGAGTTTTGTGGGCAATAATTAAGGTAAAAATCTTTCGGGTCAATTTTCACAAAATTTTAGCTGAAATCGTGTACTAATCATCATAGTTTTTGGCTAAAAAAATGTCTTCCAGTGCTCCGACTCAGTTTTTCATGATTTTTTGCGCCAAGACTCGTTGAAATATCTATATTCTTCTAACTAAATCGTAGCCACTTTAGATTTAAGGATTTGATTTTACGAGCATCAGAATCATGTTTCGATTTTATCAGAAATTAATTCAGAAAAATATAGAAAAACAGATATTAGATGCGTGAAAAGCCATTCAATCTTTCTAATGCTGAATTATATATTTTTCTATGAGTATTGTGGGAAGAAATTTTTGAAACAATCTTTCGGGTCAATTTTCGCAAAATTTTAGCCATCTACTAATCATCACAGTGTTTGGCTCAAAGTTGCTAGTTTCGTACCAGATCATGTTTCGGTTTTCTTAAAAAGAATGGTACGTGTCGGTTTCGATGGTTTCGCCATATCGTTTCGCATTTTTCGGATTAGTATATATATAAAAGATATATTAAGATTTATATAATATACAAATTAATTATATGATATATAGAATTATATATTTAACATTTAACATTTATAATAACACTTTCTAAGGTCTATTAAACTGTTAAAAGGCAAAGTTTTATGGAAGAAAACGGTTAAATCTTTGAGTTGATTTAGAAAGAAGAGTAAAATAATAGAAAAATGGGGTAAATTAAGTATGTATAGTTTAGTTCTTTTGTTTCTATTAGTTGAAAAGTCCAAAAAACCTCAAATTTTAATATTATTTAATTATTAAAATGCCAAATTGAGTCTTTGAGAAAGTAAATTTAGGTTTTGGGCGAAATCCACGTTTTCGCCGAAACCGACCGAAAAGCACTGGTACCACCCAAACGGTCCGAAATCACCGAAATTTAAACTTGTACGAAACAAATAGTCTACCGGTACCGGTTATAAGGAAAACCGGCGCGTACCGGCGGAAAACCCCGGTACCGGTACGAAACTAACAACTTTAGTTTGGCTAAAACAGTACGTCTCGGTGCTCTAGCTCAGTTTTGCATGATCTTTTGCGCCAAGACTCATTGAAATATCTATATTCTTCTAACCAAATCTGAGTCACTTTAGATTTGAGGATTTGATTTTACGAGCATCAGAATCTTATTTTAATTTAATCAGAAATTAATTCGGAAAAAATATAGAAAAAACGATATTAGAAGTATGAAAAGCCCTTCAATCTTTCAGGTGCTGATTTATACATTATTTATGAGTATTGTGGGTAATAATTGAGGAAAAAATCTTTCGTGTCAATTTTCGCAAAATTTTAGCCGAAATCGTGTACTAACCATCACAGTTTTTGGCTAAAAAAATGTGTTCCGGTGCTCCGACTCAGTTTTTCATGACTTTTTGCGCCAAGACTCGTTGAAATATCTAAATCTCAGCCACTTTAGATTTAAGGATTTGATTTTACAAGCATCAGAATCATTTTTCGATTTAATCAGAAATTAATTCGGAAAAATATAGAAAAACCGATATTAGAAGCATGAAAAGCCCTTCAATCTTTCAGGTGCTGATTTATATATTTTATATGAGTATTGTGGGCAATAATTGAGGTAAAAATCTTTCGGGTCAATTTTCACAAAATTTGAGTCGAAATGGTGTACTAACCATCACAGTTTTTGGCTAAAAAAATGTATTCCGGTGCTCCTACTCAATTTTCATGATTTTTTGCGCCAAGACTCGTTTAAATATCTATATTCTTCTAACCAAATCGTAGCCACTTTAGATTTAAGGATTTAATTTTACGAGCATCAGAATCATGTTTCGATTTAATTAGAAATTAAATCGGAAAAAATTAGAAAAACCGATATTAGAAGCATGAAAAGCCTTTCAATCTTTCATGTGTTGAATTATATATTTTTTATGAGTATTGTGGGCAAAAATTGAGGGAAAAATATTTCAGGTCAATTTTCGCATAATTTTAGCAGAAATCGTTTACTAACCATCACAGTTTTTGGCTAAAAAAATGTGTTCCGGTGCTCCGGCTCAATTTTTCATGATTTTTTGCGCCAAGACTCGTTGAAATATCTATATTCTTATAACCAAATCGCAGCCACTTTAGATTTAAGGATTTGATTTTACGAGCATCAGAATCATGTTTCGATTTAATTAGAAATTAATTCGGAGAAATATAGAAAAACAGATCTTAGATGCGTGAAAAGCCATTCAATCTTTCTAGTGCTGAATTATATATTTTTCTATGAGTATTGTGGGAAGAAATTTTGGAAAAAATCTTTCGGGTCAATTTTCGCAAAATATTAGCCGTCTACTAACCATTACAGTGTTTGACTAAAACAAAACGTTTCGGTGTTCTGACTCTGTTTTGCATGATTTTTTTCCGCCAAGACTCATTGAGATATCTATATTCTTCTAATCAAATCTCAGCCACTTTAGATTTAAGGATTTGATTTTACGAGCATCAGAATCATATTTTGATTTAATCATAAATTAATTCGAAAAAATATAGAAAAATCGATATTAGAAGCGTGAAAAGCCATTCAATCTTCTGGTACTGAATTATATATTTTTATGACTATTTTGGGTAAAATTTGAGGAAAAATCTTTCGGGTCAAATTTCGCAAAATTTTCGTCAAAATCGTGTACTAACCATCACAGTGTTTGGCTAAAAAAATGTGTTCCGGTGCTCCGACTCAATTTTCATGATTTTTTGCGTCAAGACTCGTTGAAATATCTATATTCTTCTAAGCAAATCATTGCCACTTTAGATTTAAGGATTTAATTTTACGAGCATCAGAATCATGTTTCGATTTAATTAGAAATTAATTCGGAAAAATAAGGGAAAATCAATATTAGAAGCGTGAAATTCTCTTTAATCTTTCTGGAGTTGATTTATATATTTCTTATAAGTATTGTGGGCAAAAATTGAGGAAAAATCTCTTGGGTCAATTTTCACAAAATTTTAGCCGAAATCATGTATTAACCATCACAGTTTTTGGCTTAAAAAATGTGTTCTGGTGCTCCGTCTCAGTTTTGCATGATTTTTTGTGCCAAGACTCATTGAAATATCTACATTCTTCTAACCAAATCTCAGCCACTTTAGATTTAAGGATTTGATTTTACGAGCATTAGAATCATGTTTCGATTTAATCAGAAATTAATTTAGTAAAATAAGGGAAAATCAATATTAGAAGCGTGAAATACCCTTTGATCTTTCTGGCGTTGATTTATATATTTTTTATAAGTATTGTGGGCAAAAATTGAGGAAAAAATCTTTCGGGTCAATTTTCGCCGAAATCGTGTACTAACCATCACAGTTTTTGGCTAAAAAAATGCGTTCCGGTGCTCCAGCTCTGTTTTGCATGATTTTTTGCGCCAAGACTCATTGAAATATCTATATTCTGCTAACTAAATCTCAGCCACTTCAGATTTAAGGATTTTATTTTACGAGCATCAGAATCATGTTTCGATTTAATTAGAAATTAATTCGGAAAAATATAGAAAAACCGTTATTAGAAGTGTGAAATGTCCTTCAATCTTTCTGGTGCTGAATTATATATTTTTTATGAGTATTGTGGACAAAAATTGAGAAAAAAATCTTTCGGATAAATTTTCGTAAAATTTTAGCCAAAATCATGTAGTATTCATTAGTGGAGGGAAATAATTAACTTTATTTTTTCTAAAAGTTGAATCATATGTTTAATGACCTGATGACCATGAGTAACATTAATGCAATACAACTAGTTATACTAAAAAAATACAATACAACTAGAATTCGACCACATGCTGTGTTGCTAACTTAAATGCTATGTACATGATCGATATTCCTTTTATGTAAACTAAGAATTCAACACTTCATCAGGTAAAATGGTAATTTCCATGTATCCTATAAGGGTGGATATAGAAATGCATAGTTGGCGTGAAAATATGGCATTTCCCCTGTGGCCCCTAAACCCCTTACATTACTAATGTGAATATATCGAAATAACAGATCCAAAAAGCGAAATGCTGCTAATCTACCATTACACTTTTTTCTACAATCTTCTTCACCATTAATCATACAAAGCAATATCAGGGCTGCAGGGAGAGAGAGAACACAAGAAACAAAACATATGAGATTGGTCGGTTTTTGTAGGGTCAGACACAGGAACAGGAGTTTATTTCAGCTTTTGCCAAAGGGGTCCCCTTAACAAAGTTCAAATTTGATTTTCCATGCAGTGATAGTAATTTTCACATGTTTCCTTTTCTTTTTCTTCCCCCCAATTTCTTTGGGTTAGCTTTTGATCTCAATTGGTACTCTTGGTCACACAAATTCCTTTTCACCTATATATCAGCTGACAAGGGCTTCTTCTCCATTGACAGCAGACATATAGTACCCCTTCAAAGATTTTTAGTCTAGAAGAGAATTCTTATTCTACAATAATCATCAATTCAAGCCACCAAATTTGTAATAATACTTAAAAAGCTACTATAAATTAACTATTCAAATAGATATATATAAGCAGACTTTGATACTCAAAAAGAATGTAATTATTAAATTAAACATTTGTAAATGAAGCATCTTTTAATTTCTTGGTTAATTTGGTCAAGTCAGGGTCGCTTAATTTTGTTGGACTACTCATGCACGTGCTACTTTATTATAAGAAGGAGGAAGATGTGAAAAAAGCAGCCATCAACCTCCAACCATGCAACCTTTAATATCTTTATGGCTCAACGTCCCAAACAGAAATAACCAAAAAAGAAAAAAGAAAAAGCAGATAAGGGGTTGCCTATATCAATAGCTCAACCGTGCAATATGGAATTGGAAGCATATATAGTGTTTTAAAGCTGATTATCAGATCGCTTTCATGTTATCTCCACATATCTTGGTCCAGTTTTCGTACCACCTTCCCCTTCATTTTCTCACTTTCTTTCTCCAAAGGGATCTTTGAAAAAAAAAAAAAAAAACTATGGAATCTGCCTTCACCGTGAAGGCAAAGCATCTGAGAGAAATATATAATTGGCTTTTCGTCTTAATAAAAATATCTGCATTAATAATTAAACAGTAGTAAAACCCTTTGCACCAGTAAAACTCTCTCTGATGATCACTTCTCCAGATTCAGAATGTGTTTAGGGTTTCAATTCAAGCAAAAATCAAGAACTAGCTAGAGACAAGTTAGTATATATAGTATAATAATTATTAACAAGAAGAAGATTGTGTCAAATTTGTCTATGAGAATAGTTTGGCCGAAATATTCCATTTGCTACAATAAGGATAAGGAGAGTAGACTAATTTACATCAAGGGTGTTTATATATTATTATTATACAATTATAATTTTGCCGCAATAAAAAAGTCATAATCTACATGGGAGCATATTCATAGCACCTGGTCATAGTGGGAATGGAACCCATAAATAGACTCTTTTATTTTTTAATTGAGAATTATATGATCAAAATAATAACTAAATAAAAGATTAATGCAGAGTTTTAATTGCAAGAAGAATCACATTCTAAGTGTGCTGATCAGCATATAATCCTAAAAAAGCATATATATACTATATTCAAAATCAAGTTAAAAAAAGTTAACTCAACCTTACTGAAATTCATATATATATGTACATTAATTAATTCCCCACTACTATAACATTCAACCTGTCAATCAAGGCAATGGAAAATCACAAAAAGCCATATCAAAGTAGTCTAAAACCAGACAGTTGTTTTCTTAAATGCATATAGAAATTAAATTAAGACATGTAGCCTAGGCATGTGAAACTGTACTTAAAAACCAAAAAAAAGAGTTCCAGAAGCTGACAAAGAATCCCATAAACTTTAAGCCTTTTAGAGCTCAATCTTATCATATCTGCGTCTTATTAATTTTTTTTTGCCCCAGAAAATCCCCTTATATATCTCGCAGAAAATTTTGGCTCATAAACTTAAGCCTGTTCTATATTATAGTTGATACATATTTTCATTCAAAAGAGCATATACATCTGTCACTTGATTTGCTAGCTTCAGGTTCTTTCATCATCATATTATAAAGAAGATTATTAATAGGTGAACAAGTTGGCCACAGAATATTATATTGATGGATCTCACCATATGATGCCCTTTTTAGTGGTCCGACCGATGATTAATTCTTCTTGAAAGATATATAAATATATATATATATAAATATATATATATATATATATCAAGCTTGTAAATGTTTTTTCCCCTTTCTAAAAGTCAATGAGATTAGATCTTCAGTTCTGTTACCATCATGCCCCAAAGCAATCCTCCATTAAGCTTTAAGCTAATCAGCCCAAACAGTAACAGTGATTTCCAAAGAAACAGAGTATATATGGAAGAAATTAAGTGAGTGAGAGTCGAAAGTATTACACGTGAAGCATGCCGACAATAAGATTATGTTGTTTGGAATTATTATCACTTGAAGGGGAGATCTCGCTCGTCTATACTCTACCTGCTTACCTAGTGTACTTAAAAGATGATTATATTATGATTATGATTACAAACATAAATAAAGTTACCAAAGCCTATTATGGCTCTTTTAGGACAAACTTCATAGGACGTGGCCCATCAGAAAAAAATAAAAAGGTGGCTGCCCTGTAGTAGTTGTAGTTGGGTTAAAAAGGAGATGGCCAAGTTGGAAGGTTGGCCCCGCCCTGTAAAAGCAAAGCAAATAGTACAAACAACACAAAGCTTCAATTCAATTCAAGCTGCAGCCACTTGAAAGTTGAAAGGCAACAACAAACAGGCACAGCACGCGGGTGGGGGAAGAGATTAGGGAAGAGACCAGCAAATCAAAAGTGGACCCGGACCCGTCTCTTGCTTCGGCCTTTTTGTTCAAATCTACCTCATAATTCCAAGTTAACAAAATTCGAACATAATTGACCCCTTTTCTAACTTTTTTCCCAACTTTCAATGGGATGGATTGGGGGTCCGGGTCATGTCAAATGTGGTTAGGTAGGTGGGCGGCCTCATCATCGTTAGATAATCATATGAATTGGGTTTAAGATTCTAGGCAAACGGAACAAGAAAACAATTCAAGGCCCACAGCCCACAGTTGATCGGACAACAATATAGTAGATCCAGCCCACCATATTAGGCCAAACTCCAAACCTGTTCTACAATATAACATCGGCAGCGTAAGTGAGAAATTGCAGCAAGAAGAAGGAAACAGTTCTTTCTTTCATACAAATCAATAGCACTGCTGATCATAATAAGCAGTTCTTCTTGATGTCTACACTTAATTTTTACAGAAAGTTCTCAGAGTTAGACACATACATGAACATGATACAACAACAACCACCTTATATACAAAGTTGAGGCGAAACAAGCATCTACATGTAGACAGCTCAAGATATCCTAAACAAGCTCTTAATACAAAATTTAGTTATATCATGCACCTTAGTCACACCAGACAGCGTTTGTCCAACATTATTGAAACCATACAGGAGTCGCAAAGACATAAATATAGCATCTAATACCACCAAGAAAAAAGCCCTGCTCATCTGAAGTACAAACAGCTCTTACAGGCTTTGACTGCAGAACTACGCAGAGGGAAAAGATCATGCACACAACTCAATGTTCGATGCAGCAACTTCGGGATGGTAATGAAGCATTTCCTTCCACATCGTCTCCCTGATCATATCCTCACCTAAATCCTCATCTATGTCAAGATCGATTGGCACCTGGGCTGGAGGATTGCAGTTGGGATCATACAAGGCTGCCATGTAAGGATGTTGGAGTGCTTCAGTTACACTAATCCTTTTTGAAGGGTCAAAAACAAGCATCTTTTGCAGTAAATCTATTGCCAAAGGATGGGCACTTGGATAAAGATGGGAGAAGGGGGTTCCAGGGGAATATGGGAGCGATTTGATGTATTTCCTTGCCTTAGGGTTATCTATGAATTCAAGATCCTCCTCCTTCTGGCTGCCAAGGATGTTAATAATAAGCTTAAGTTGGTTGAGACACTCTGTACCAGGAAAGATGGGTTTCCTGCCAAGAAGCTCCGCAAAGATGCATCCCACAGACCACACATCAATTGATGTTCCATAATTGTCGCAGCAGAGGAGAAGCTCTGGAGCCCTGTACCAGCGAGTTACAACATACTCTGTCATGAATTGACCCTTGGCATTGCTAGTGCGTGCCAGTCCAAAGTCACAGATTTTAAGGTCACAATTTGCATTGATAAGAAGGTTTCCAGGCTTCAGGTCACGGTGGAGAATATTTGCAGAGTGAAGATACTTCAGACCTCGTAATAACTGCAAGAAGAAGAATGAATTAATACCCAAAATATACAAAATATTGCTTTATTTGATCATTTCCTGGTTATAAGATAAGCTTTAATGCAGAATTGCACAAAGCCTGCATAATTATCTCAACCAAACCACCATACTGAATACCGGTCACATGCTGGGACGTTTCCAGGCTACTTGGAATTTTGTTCAACAAAATCAAACTTAAATAACATTAGGCCAATATTGATTTGCAATATAAAATTGTCTATGCATAATCCTTCCAGAACCCTTAGTGCCTGAAGGACTAACTCTGCAATATCTGGCCAATACATTATGCTCAAAAGCTAGAATGCCTACAACATGTTTCTCCCAATTAACTATTATGAACTGACTCTCATCATGTCTGTCTCTAACTTTTAGCAAGAACTGTTAAGATGACTAAGATAATTTAGCTGAAACAACCTTTCTCCATATATATGATGCTAAGAAACAACATAGCAAGTGCTCAATGATCCTATTCCTGGTTATTTACAAAACATCCTGTCAAATACAAAATGAAAAAAATGTACAATGTAGTAAAGCACAAGCATACAAAATTGGACTGTTTAGTTTCTCGCTCCTCTATGTAAATAAACTTCATTTGAGTCATATGTACTGCAACATAGCAAGAGTAGTTATATCCAGAATAACCACATCATCAATCTAGATAAATCAACCAAAAATCTTAACAATCTAAATTAGATGCCTTGGCATAGGGAATTGTAGATACCTGGAAGAGGAAATACTGACAGTGATCATTAGACAGAGCTTGAGAAGACTTAATAATTTGATGCAAATCCGTATCCATAAGTTCATAAACTAGATAAACATCCTTGAAGCTTCTCCTATGAATTGGCATCATCACATCTTTCAAAGCAATCACATTTTCATGTCTAAGATGCCTAAGAAGCTTCAATTCACGCAAAGTTCTGAGAGCATCAATGCGGTTCTCAAAGGCATTGTTGATCTTTTTGATGGCAACTTTCTCGTTTGTTTCACGATTCACAGAAGAGCAAACGATACCATAAGCCCCTCTTCCAATAGGCTTGATCGGCACATATTTGGTGTCGACCTCGAACAATGTTTGCCACATAGAATAGTAATGTTTCCCTTGGTAATGAATACCATTTGGGGGCTCAACTGGAGTTGCCATTCCCTGCTTCAAACTTCAAATTTTAACCAAAATTTTAAAAGAAAGCCCTGGACTTTAAAAAAGATACTCCTACAAGATTCTGTAATAAACAAACTGTGCGGGAAAAGGCAAAAAATAGTTTCTATTTTTGTTTGACTTTCTTAATAATTACTTTCCTCAATATTTTCAGTTAATTAGTGGAAGACGTCAACTTCATCATACGAATAAGGGAAATTTTTCAAACAGAAGATAAAATTAAATGAATAAAGCGAAAGAACAAAAGGTAGAGAAGATCTTTTAATGTTTACCTATTTTGTAAAATCTCAGCGATTCTTCTTTATTCCAAAAGAACTCAACTTTGAAATTTCCCGCGAAACAGAACTTGCAAAACAGATGGGAAATCTGATACTGTAGTTGGCTAACTACTAATCCACGTCCGAATTCATTTCAAAGCTTCACAGAAACAAAGGTGAGAACACTAAATTAAAGCCACCATTTGAGAAACCCTAATTGGAAACGACGTCGACGGTTGAATCGGAGCAGAGACGCCCGGCCGATCTCGATTTAGTAAAGCGCGTGAAGCACGACAGAATTAAGAACTTTCAAGGTCGCGAATTTTCGGAGAGAAAATTGAAAAGAAAAAAAAAACTTTGTTTGGTAATGCAATTAGTATTTTTTTTCTTGTCAACGATGAGGTTCGATGGGATCTATCCAGGGAGGAAGATTCGTTATCTCGTCTCCATCAGAACAACGACGAAACCAAACAGATAATTAGGCTTTCTTTTATTTGTTTTTTAAAAAAAAATCCAATCTTTTTTAGTTCTTTATATTTTATTTTTATTTTTTTTCGCTTTTAAAGGCATTTACCAAGCAGGCACCGGCTTTGGCTCCTGTAACGACAGCTACTGGATTTGTGGATATTTTGTCAGCCATGTAGGGGCCCGCTGTAGCAGTGGCAAGGCGATCTTTATTTATTTAGATAGGAAGGGAAATACCTACGACGTCGTTTCTGATCCGGTTGAAGCGGGGAAAGAAGGTAAAACGACGTTGTTTAATAGAAGCAGAGGGTTCTGTTTGTGGATATACCGAAAGGATATTCGGTAATGGGCGTCAGGTGTGGCGCGAAAAGGACGTTTGTTGAAAAATTTTCAATGGAATTTGGAAGCATCGAATTTAGGTGTTCTTCCTCGCTAATTAGTGGTTGTTTGACTAATTGATTACTACTACTAATATGGATTTGGTGAGTAGCCAAACTATATATCCATCATAATTTTGGGTCTAAATATTAATTAGAAAATATCTATATGTTTTGACGGTCAAAATTATTTTTTTCTTTTTTCTGATTTGATGTGATATCATCATCAACCATATGAAAAATAGAAAGATTTGCTTTATTTAAAAAAATAATAAATATTAGTACTTAATATATGATTAGTGATCAACATTAACGTGTTTCTCACTTATAATAAAGATATTAATTAGTTTAAGTACCAAAAAAAAAGATATTAATTAGACTAAGATCTTGTCACACATGTGTATTTATTGGTTAAATCAAATATGTTCCAATAGTTGTTTTCACCTATAATTAAACATTCTTTTCCACTAGCGTATTACGTATATAAAATATACTGCCTTTTTTGATGTATAGATGAATTTTTGTGGTTAAAGTTTGATAGTGTATTTGCGGGTAGAATGAGATTTGATAATGAATTGTATTATTAGATATTTTTTTTTTGGGTGAGAATTATTAGATGATAATTTAGGTACTTTACCTATATACTCTATCTCCATGCTTACCATTGCCGCCTATGGTAAGTGTATACTTCATCTTCATCTGATGTAATTAACTCTAAAGTCTAATCACAAATGCCAATAATAGTTGTTATATATATATATTCAACTACAACATGGGCTCCAACAATTATTCCAAATTTCCTCGAGACAAGCATCCCGGCCCAACGAGGAACTTAATTTTTTATTTTTTTATTTTTTTTTTGGGAGAGAAGAGAATAAATCGTCTAATCTAATTAATCTACTTGGAAACAACAAGACCATATGATTTTTTTTTTTTGAGAAAACTAAACTGAAGTCAATTATTATATACAATATAATAATATTATTATTATTATTTAATTATAAACTACTATATGATAATATAATAGTAACAATGAATATGACATGGTCTCCAAAGTATAAATTAGTAATACAGATACTGAAAAAAAGTAAAGAGACGGTTCATTCACATCATTTAAACTAGTACTACTTTTATGGAAGAAAAAAAAAATTTTATTTTCTCAAATATATAAGAACATGTCTATTGTAATATTAGCTCTGAATAATCTATTAGAATAATGTGATGCCAAAAAAAAAACAATTAGAATAATGTAGTTTAAATTTTAAAACTTGAGGTGAAATCAAAATACAATACAAGCTAGTATAAATTAAAGTTCGTAGCTGGCCCAATAAGCATAAAAATCGAAAATCTCAAAAGCCCACTAGGCTAAACGCAAATATGAAGAAAAAAAAAACAAAAAACACAAAATGCGGTGAGCGTGGATCGAACACGCGACCTTCAGATCTTCAGTCTGACGCTCTCCCAACTGAGCTATCCCCGCAACATGCTGAATTTATGCTCTATAAAATATACCTAAATATACCTAGTTATATCTTCATCCTATTACCACGTTAAACAATAAACGCCAAACTCTCCGATTACTCAATTCATTCAAATCATCGAAGCCAGAGTTGGAAGAGAAACGCCATTTTAGCCGTGAAAAAGGTGATCGAAACTCATACAGCCATGATTTCGCAGCTGTTTGTGCTTTCTCAGAGAGGCGACAACATCGTCTTCCGTGACTGTTAGTTCTTTTCCCTCCGTTACCGTAATTTTTTTTTTAATTTAAAAATTTTCCGAGTATATCAGCTATGCCTAATTGCCTATGCTGCTGCGCATGCATGCATATGCTAATTTGAGCTTCGTTTTTATTAATTCATTCCGAACTGAATTGAGTTAAAATTCAGATGATTTCTAGAAATTAAAAGGAAAAGCAGCCAGGCTGATCATTTAAAAAATTACTAGCATAAAATAAATTGTTTTTTTTTTTTTAATTGTTTGGCACAGATCGTGGCGAAGTGCAAAAAGGAAGCGCGGAGGTGTTTTTCCGCAAAGTGAAGTTCTGGAAAGATGACGAAGACGGCGATGCACCTCCTGCATTTGTAGGCATTTTCTTAATAAAGTAGTCATCGGTAGTACTAATGTTTTTCCTGATTTTTGTTAATGAATTTCCTGAATTTGTTTTTGAAATTCATCAAAATAAGGTGAGGAGAATTAAAGAAGAAGAATTTGCTAAAACAGTTACAACTAAATACTAGAACTTATTTGCTATAATGAAAGTGCAATGTGATCTTACATGTTTTCGTGTTTAATCTTCATGGCTATTAGAATGTGGATGGCGTGAACTACTTTCATGTGAAGGTTTCTGGATTATTATTTGTCGCAACAACTAGAGTTAATGTGTCACCTTCTCTTGTTTTGGAACTTTTACAAAGAATTGCACGCGTCATCAAAGATTACCTTGGTGTTCTCAATGAAGATTCTTTGCGGAAGAATTTTGTGCTCGTGTATGAATTGCTGGATGAAGTCATTGTAAGTATGCTTCTGTGTCTCGGTTAATAAGTTTGGCGTGAAAACAGAGGCTGCTAATTGCTATTGGATTGTTTCTTTGCATGCAAATCTGGTTTCTTTTAGCTGTATTTTATGGGGTTGTTTTTGGAAGAAATCAGCCAGTTAAATATATTGGCATAATCTCTGTAATGCCTTGTTTTCCTGTCAGATAAGTGAGAAGGGGAATGTGGTCAGGTGGTTGGGTAAAAGAACTTTCATTATTTGGAAAGCAGAACGAAAATTATTCTAAGTTTTACTAGGCATCATAGTTTTCTCAATCTACTATTGTTTGATTTTTCCATAACACTAGTGATCCTTCAATTCATGCAGGATTTTGGTTATGTGCAAACAACATCAACTGAGGTTTTGAAATCATATGTATTTAATGAGCCAATTGTGGTTGATGCAGCCCGTATGGCAAACCTTGGTCCAGCTGCTATCTTTATGGTATGAATTACAATAAAAAATCACATACGAGTTGCTTTTTCATTGACTTTCAGCTTAAGCAGGTTGTTGATTTTCTATTTTCAGCAAGGAACCAAGAGAATGCCAGGAACAGCTATTACAAAATCAGTTGTAGCAAATGAGCCTGGTGGTAGGACGAGGGAGGAAATTTTTGTGGATATAATAGAGAAAATAAGTGTTACTTTCAGCGCTAGTGTGAGTACTTTAATTCATTTGCCTCAAAATCAACAATGCCTTTTTGTGCTCTGTTATAGTTGGTGTTGTCTAGCTACAGAATTGACTGAGACGTTAGATTGCGGGCTTTTCCCCCTCTTCTCAGACCTTCGTTCTGTTTAACGTCATTTCTTATTTTGCTTAATCAGTGTTGGCTTTACAGGGTTATATTCTTACTTCTGAGATTGATGGCACCATTCAAATGAAGAGTTATCTTACAGGCAATCCAGAAATTCGGCTTGCACTGAATGATGACTTAAACATAGGTAGAGGTGGAAGGTCAATCCATGGTATTTCTCTACTCTGATATTTTAGGATTTTTCCTTTCTTTTTTTTCTTTACAGGTGTATGATGCATTCTGGCTTGTGATTTTTTATTCTGTTTTATTTATAGTTTGCTTAAATGGACAAGATTTATGATGAAGTTACCAAAAGTCTGAAACTGCATGTGCCTGTTGACTACTTTGTGATTTTGTAACTTGTGTCACTACAATGAATTTTTTTCGTTCATCTCTAGAAACCGAGTCTAATTCCTATCATGTCATCCAAAGTAGTTGAGGAGTATGATCTGTGACTTTAATTCTGTTTTGGGCTTGCGCAGAGTGTTTCCATGATATGTCTCATCCTATAATTTCTGAGTTGCATAATGTTATTTGGCTGCTCTGTGCAACAGGTTATAGTAGTTCATATGGATCAGGCACTGTGATTCTTGATGACTGTAATTTCCATGAATCAGTACAGCTTGATAGTTTTGACATTGACAGGACCCTAACTCTGGTGAGTATACATTTTAGAAGTCCATATACATTTTATTTGAGTATGCCATTTCTAACCACATTCTCACAGGTACCGTCAGATGGTGAATTTTCTGTCATGAACTACCGAATGACTCAAGAGTTTAACCCTCCTTTCCGTATTAATGCATTGCTTGAAGAAGCAGGAGCCTTTAAGGTGTTGAAAGCTGCTCTTATAACTTTAATTTAACTTCTAGTCATTTTTTCTGTTGGATCTAAATTACAGTTTGTGACTCTCTGTTATATTTTGTAAACTTCTCAGGCTGAATTGATTCTAAAAGTACGTGCTGATTTCCCTTCAAGCATTACTGCAAACAGTATTCTAGTACAGATGCCAGTGCCAACATATACAACTAGGTATTTCTCTTTCTGTTCACTCTGGATTACATTGTCTCAAGTGTTAACAAACAGAGTTTAATGTTTGGCTTTAAGCCCAGTCCACTTCAATGAGAAACCAATTTTTTAAGCTTTCAACAGCTTTGTTGACCCCAATATCTGGTTTTGAATTGCCTAAGTAGACTGGAGAATAGTCAAGTTAAAGAAGTACTTTCACACTTCTGATCACCAATGAGTAATTTCTGACAGGACAAAGTGATGCATAAACCTTATACTAAAATTCCAAGAAACAATGTTTATATAAATGAAGGAAATAATATCTGATAGTGATACTAAAACTTCTTATTTGCTAATTAACATATTTGGTATGAGTCATTGAAAAAGATTTAAGAAAAGAGACTATGGAAACTTTACTGGAAGGCCAAAGTAGTTGTAGTCGTTTGTCAAAGGGGGTAGTCAAGCAGAAGCCTGAATTTCATTAATATTACTATCAATTGTTTTTGGAACAAATTGAATTACAGGGTTAGCTTTGAGTTGGAGCCTGGAGCAGCTGGGAACACTACTACGGATTTTAAGGAATCAAGCAAGAGGATTGAATGGGGTTTAAAGAAGGTAAGAAATCTGTGGTGAACTTTCTCCATTCAAATGTTTGTTTAGTCATCAGTCATATGCACATGTATTTTACTATGATTTGATATTTTGCAGATTGTTGGCGGATCTGAACATACTCTCCGTGCAAAGCTAACATTTACACAAGAACCACATGGTTAGATGATTCCTCTTTAGTATGTCATTTTCAATTTAACTTTTTATGTCATAGTATTCAGTTGCATGTGTTTCTTGATACAGGGAATATCACCAAGGAAGCTGGACCAGTGAGCATGACTTTCACAATCCCGATGCACAATGTTTCAAGACTTCAGGTTTGAATTTGCCATGTCTTGGTTCATTGCATGAAGCAATTTAAGTTCTTAACTAGTTGGTTTTTATTTGTTGATATGATATCCTAAATATTCCAGATTCTGATAGATTGGAAGTTTGTTTGGCCATGTCAATATTTAGTAGTAATATTTTGATATTTATGCATATTCATTGGTAGGTGCATTTCTATCTTTGCATGCACACACGTGCCCCTGTACAATGTTTGGCAGGTTGGATTTCCTTGCTTAAAAGTGTCTTCTGACTGGTACTAGTACCAAGTTCGAGACAGTAGGAACCACAACTAATTGAGTTAACATAAAATTCAGAAAAAAGAAAAAGGGGAGAAAATTCATGACATCTAGTTAAAGACACAAGTTAGTTAACCATAGTTTGCTGATGATACCACATGAACATGAAAGTTGTGTACAGTCTTATATCCGTATTTTGAACGCTGTATGATATCTGAAATCACAGCAAATCTAACTAATGGAGGCTGCTGGATTGAAATACTATTTCTACGTTTATATTAATAAAGAACGATTGGAATGACTTTTGACTTCCAAACCATTTGTGGCGCAGGTTAAGTACTTGCAGATAGCAAAGAAGTCGAATAGCTATAATCCATATCGATGGGTGAGATATGTCACACAAGCAAATTCGTATGTTGCTCGACTATGATTATTTGCGGTTCATCTCTTAGTTCTTTCGTTTTCTGTCCCTTTTTGTACATCTCATACACCTTAAGGCTTAAACAACTTAACATGGCTGTAATAAAATCGATATGCTTTAAATAAATAAAGTCTGATCCTTGTGCTCGACTACATTGACTCGTAGCCAAGCAGTCGATTGAGGTAATTGAGTCTCCATTCACCATGCATCTACCTTTCAGAATCAGCATCATAAGCATCTTTTTTAAGGCAAGGAATATTGGATTTGGAGATCGGCTTGTCTCCAACGAAGTAGTGATATTCACTGTATTACTATTAATGAACATGGTGATAATAATTATACAATTAGAGAAAAATGGAATGCCTGCCCCCAACACCAAAAGAAGATTGGCCTTTTGGCAGAATTTGTTAGAATGACAGATGATTGGAAATGACGGCAATTTGGCTTGTCGGAAAACCCGAACAAAATTTCTAAATTTCACCACTATTTATAGAAGAAAATCCCCAAGGACCATAGCATATATTTTGGAACTCGATTCCCTTTCACCCCAAATTCAGACCTTTTTATGGATTCGAAAGCCATTATTAAAAGGGTTCGGCTGTAAGTGTAAACCTTCTGCCTTATAAATATTTATATAACTCAAGACTAAGATCCAGAACTTCATTCGACATGAAAGATTTATACTATTTTTATTACTGCTTTAGAAAATTGGATGCTAAGTTAAAAAATTTGCCTTAATCGTCAAAGTTTCCCATTTCTTTTTCTGTATGATATAAAATATAATATAGTAATTATGTTGGTTTATATTGACAATTGGGTGTCTCGACAATAAGAATCGCATTCAATCATTTCAAACAACTAGACTTTGTTGAAACTGGAAACGGAACAGGGCTTTAGATCTTTGAAAAGAAGCATAATGCTAAATGTGTCAACTAGCATAAAGAGAATTGCTGAATTTTTTTAGTTAACCGAATTGAACCTTCATCGAGGGAAAGTTTTGGAAAGAAAAAGAATATCAAACTAATAAGGCGAGGCGGCTAAAAGAAGTAAAATAAAAGTTTGATGGGATTAGTATTCCTAAGCATAATTAAAGGTATAATGCTTAGAAGTCGGTTTCTTTCTTTAGCTTTTCAAATGGTTTTTCTTCTGTTTTTGAAATGATACTTAAAAGTTAAAACCTCCACAATCTGAAAGGAGAAAATATGTAGATATATCCATGAACTGATTCCATTATAAGAAATTCCACCAATTGGGTTAGGGTAGGCAAACCCATAAGAAGTTATATGCTTTTTTTTTTCTTGAATAAGGAACAACTCATATGCTACAAACAACTGATTGAATTAAATGGTTTAACACTTGTTTCTATTGAGTAATATAAAAAGTTCGAGCCATCTAAATGGAAAAAAATCATCGTTGGAGAGCTTTATTCCTAGTGGATCTATTCGACTCGAACAATGTTAACTTGTATTTATTAAAAAAAATAAATAAAATCTTATGCCAAGAAAAAGTAAAATCAAATTTCATGATTAAAATTAAAATTCAGAAAATGTACACAAAGTGAGACAGAGGCACATGAAGTCCATCATAAAGACCACTCTGGCAGCTGATGATGTAGTTCCCTAACACCCAAACAGGAAAAACAGTCCTCCAATTGTCCTATATCCTAATTCCTCCAAGACCCTTCAAATTGTTTCGTCAATTCCTTCGTTTGGATTTTTCACCCTCTTTTTGTTCTTTCTTGTGGCAGATATGCTGTTTTCTGCTTCCAAACATACCTCATAAGAGAGAGGGGAAAAATGGGAAAATCCCAACAAAAACTAGCAAAAACAAGTTTTGTCGTTGGTTTAAAATTTTAAATAGAAAACAGGAGGGAAGAAAGGTCGTGTAAGTGTTGGTGTAAAAAGTTGAAACCAAAGTTAAGCTAAAAGAGATGCTGTAAAGGAATTTCATGTCCATATCGTAAGATCTTATGCTACTTATACTAGTTGATTATTATAATATATATCTTCTTTTCATAATGAAAAATGTGGCTTTTTTTCTAAGGCAAATAAAATTCTCGGATAATATTTAACCCCCCACAAATAAAGGGTACTGGAAAATCAATGCATGTGCTTTTTGGACAGACGTTTTCTTAATTAGCTTTGTGTAGTATAACATTTTTGTCTATCAAGACTCCCCCCACTTACAATAGAAAAGGCCAAGGTTGAAAATTTTCAAATGAAAGGGTGACATGCTGATACTAGAAAAGGCCAAGCGATGGATTTGTGGTGTGGTGTACCCGAGTTTAAATCTTACATACCCTTATTGTCAGATGATTTGTAAGTTAAAATCTGTGAGTAAAAGTTCAATAGATCTGTAAATGTCTAAAGGAGATAACGGCTTGCATAATATTGGATATGAGATGATATGCTCCTAAACTTTTTATGTATTGAAAATACTTGCAACTTAGTAGTTCTTTTTTAGAAAAACGTTATTATTGTGTTATGTAAGAGATTGTTACAACTACTATTCTTATTCTAATAATAATAATATCTTAAATTTTAGGATCTACAAAACCTTCTTATTCGTAACTTTGAGTTAAAGTTACTGACTAAAATTTAGAGAATAGCTAGTTTGATATGACATGATATTATTGGTAGAATCTATGGATGACGTGGTAGGCTAACCCTATCTTATCCAATTATTGCTCTTTCTTTCTCTATCTCAGTACTAATTGGATTTTTTTTTAATGTTAACAGATTTTCAGTATGATGAATAAATACTGCTTTTTTTAAAGAAAGCATCCATAAATAAAAGGGACTTGGAAACTAGAAGAGAGTAGAGACTTAAATTTCTTTTTCTTGCCTTAATTATAGTAGGCAACAATTGACTACTAAGATTAGAGGAAATCTACAACTCTTGACTTCAAGTGTTCAAGTAGTAATGTTGCAACTAGAAAGTTATCAGTAATAAGAGCGACTTACATTAAATTGTTCACTGGTTTAAGCTTTTCAAAGGTGGAAACTTTTAAGTTTTGGTTCAGAATTGAGATAAGAGCTTTGCAGCAGAGAGACTTTGGGTCCATCATTTGCCAGATCATATATTCATTTCAAGACCCCAAAAAAAAAAAAATGATCGGCAGCCCAGAGTTGTGAGTCAGAAATCAAGATTCCACCCAAATTTTATAAAGCAAAATGAAAATTTAAAACTGGTTTAGCATGTGGAAATGCTAAAAAGTGCTTTATTAGTGGTATAATAATAATAATATCAAAGCAAAATAAAAAGATTAAATTGAAACTTATGATTATGATTATGTTTATAAGCTCAAAAATATGTAAATGCTCGCTTTCTTCTTAGTTCTTACCCCTCTCCCCCTTAAAGGAATCGCTTCGTACTATCACCATATCCAACCGTAGATCTTCGCCTGTCCCACTGTTTTTTTTTCAATTTTTCCCTTATAAGTCTCTCTCTCTCTCTCTTCTTTTCTATCCTCTGTCTTTCAATCAGCTCCCTTTTTCTTTCTCTCTGTTTTTTCCTCATCAAACTAAGAAGAACAGAACATAATAATAATTTGAAACATGTTAAAATCTCAATCTCCTGCAGAACTTCCAGATTGTTTTTACCAGAACAAGCCAACCTTAATCTGTCCAAAAACCCAAACCCCAAACCATTCCTTGTATCTCTCCAACCTTGATGATCAAAAGTTCCTTAGATTCTCCATTAAATATCTCTTCCTTTTCAAGAAAGCTGTTGCCTTAGATATCTTGAAATATTCCCTCTCCAACCTTCTCGTTCATTACTACCCATTGGCTGGTAGGTTGAGAGCTTGCACTCGAGATGATCAGAAGCTTCAGATTGATTGCAATGGTGAAGGTGCTGTTTTTGTCGATGCTTTCATGGATATTACTTCCGATGACTTTCTTGAGGTTTCCCGGAAACCAAACAGGTCTTGGAGGAAGCTCCTTTACAGGGTTGAAGCTCACTCTTTCCTTGATATTCCTCCCCTCGTTGTTCAGGTCAGTCAGATTTCCATTTTTATGAAATAGTAGTAAAATTAAGAACAAATCATAATCATATTATTTATTTATATATTAATTATTCAAAAGATTGACTTAGAGAGGAGTGGAGGTAATAATAATTATTATATACTTATTCTTGGCTCCATTCCAACTCCATGTTCCTTTTTTGATCAATCAAATTAATCTGATAGAGTTAAATAAGAATTTAGGTTGAGATTCCCAAACTTAGCTTAAATGCTCCAAAATCCTCTGACTTTACTAATTATAGATAGATAGATATATAAATAAATATATATAAGTTCCTCTGCCATGTTCTTCAATGTGATCTTTTAATATACTAGTATCAAAATTCTGTTACCGTACAAACCAAACGAATGTCACTCTGTTTTCTGCCGCCATTGCATTGCCACTCGCCGACGTAGGCCACCGTGTCTTCCTCCTTCCCCTGCTTTTTTTTTTCCCCTTTAAAATTTGTAAACATGATGTTCTTTTTCAAAGAAAATGACACCAAAGAAGGTGACCCTACTACTCCTTACTGATGTTGCTCCTCTCTCTTTTGTTCCTTTCACTGCCCCGGTTGGTGAGCCTTTTTTTTTTTTTAAATTAAAAAAAAATCATATCAAGAAATTAGTCAAATTTAAAATCATCTGTAAAAAGTTTTAAAATTTTACCTTCATTGTTTTTTTTGTATTTGCGTTGAATATTTATGGTGGTTCTTCAGGTAACGAATCTCCGGTGTGGGGGTATGATCCTGTGCACCGCGATTAATCATTGTATATGTGACGGCATCGGCACATCCCAGTTCTTGCACGCTTGGGCCCACGTGATCACCAAACCAACACTCGATCTTCCCATCTTGCCCTTCCACAATCGCCACGTGTTGAAACCCCGAGACCCTCCTCAAGTAAACCACACCCACCTCGGATATACCAAAAGTACCCCCGCCCCGAAAGACATTGCCCACGTGGACATCCACCAGTACCTACTTTCCCAGCCCTTGGCGCCAACCTCCTTCACCTTCACCGCTTCCCACGTCCTCCGCCTCAAGCGCCGCCTCGTTCCCTCCCTCAAATGCACCACCTTCGAGGCCCTCGCCGCCCACACCTGGCGCTCTTGGGTCCGCTCCTTGGACCTCTCCTCTTCCCTCAGCGTCAAGCTCCTCTTCTCCGTCAATGTCCGCAAAAAACTGAACCCGGAAATCCCGGAGGGGTATTACGGGAATGGGTTCGTCCTGGCTTGCGCCGAGACGGCGGTGAAAGACTTGGCCACCGCGAATTTACACCATGGGGTGAAGTTAATCCAGCAAGCTAAATCGAGTTTGACGGATGGACATGTGAGGTCAATGATTGATTTGTTGGAGGATAAAAGCGTCAAAACGGATCTTTCAAGGACCTTGGTAATTTCTCAATGGGCCAAGTTGGGGCTGGAGGATTTGGATTTTGGGGAAGGGAAGGCATTGCATATGGGCCCATTAACGAGTGATATTTACTGCTTGTTTTTACCGGTGGTGGGTAATTTTGATGCGGTAAGAGTTCAAGTTTCTATGCCAGAGTGTGTGGTCGAAAAGTTTGAGTATTACATGAAGGAGGGTTTAGAAGAAAATGGAGACATTAATGGGTTTCATGAGTTTCATAATGGTGAACAAAATGGCTTGATTTGAACTTTAATTTTTTGTTCTTTTTTTCCCCCTTAACCCTACCTTGGTTAATAATGCATGAGAGAAACTTACTGTAATTTGAGTATCTATATCTATATAGTATAAAGGTGAATATCTGACTGTTTCTTTAATAAGTATATGGTTTTATATGGTGTGACTAAAAGTAGAACATTGGAAATTTAGCATAATTTGATTTTTCATTTTTAAAAATTTCATTCACAAAAAATGAAAAATCTAGATTTTTAAACAAAATGATGGGACTAAGACTAAAGTACTACTATAGTACTGAAGAGATCGATGGACCTTATATTATTTATAATTGCACATGTTATAATGACAACCAAACAAGTTTGAAGTCTACCATATTATTGTTTGATTCTTTGAGCAAAATGACATAGACAATAGTACCTTTCCTCACCATACATTAAGTTTTGGTGTCGACTTTCCATGAAGTGACTGATCTCACCTTAATTTCTTTTCCTTTGATTGAATTCGTCGGATATATAATGTAGTCGTTGGGTTGATCTGGCTCGCACAAAATGAATTTACTGATTTATCCTTGCACTCTTAAGATTAGTTCACTTTTTCAATGTAATTACTTTTTTTTATTGAAATATTTAAGAAAAAAAGTAGAGTACCTATTAATATAGGTAATTATTTAATACATCGTCAGTGTAAAAGTTTGACTCCACAAGTGTAGTGAGGACCTGACACATGTCTATTTTCCGAATTAATTAAATTTTAGATATTTCAATCTAGTCCCTAAGGGACACATGTTACCCTTCTAGATCCGCACGTGCAGTCTGTTAAACTCAACTGACAATGTATTGGATAATTTTCCATTAATATACCGAGAACATGTCATTTTCTCATACACTTCTAGAAAATGACCCTATAGCATATTGTTTCCATCTCGGGTAGATGTGCTTGGATCCTTAGTATTGTTTAAATGATTATGATTTGAATTAGAATCTTGAAAATTTAAGGAGTGAATTTCACCAAATTTTATAATATAATATATATAATAATAATATAAAAATGAATGAATTGGTAATATTATAGATGTAATTGATGAAAAAGATATATAGATAGACATGTAGAACCTAACGTGCTCCCTCTCAAGCTCAGCATATCATGACCTTTTATGGCGTGGCGATATCGCTTTCTAGCATTTCTTGTAAATCAAACTTTATTATATTGTATTGTCGTTTTAGGGATCAAAATTCATGTCAAGAAGAAAAAGTCGAATTCCATTGCGAAAATACGAGATTATTGTGCCAAACTAAGAGACAACATAAATCTCGGCCGAGAAAAAAAAAAAAAAATGGTCACATATAAATCCAATAGAAGTGTCATCTCGTTTAGAAAATGGCCCTCCATTTTCTATCATCTTCTCCGTATATCTGGCTACCTGTCGAGTATCATTAAGTCGGTTTCTAAATGTTGTTAATTAATCAAAATGGCAGCACAAAGCATTCTGACTCAACTGATAACTGTTTGCCAAGTCTGGGATAATGGGACATACCTGAACTCTAATACCATGTCAAAACATCTCACCTAAAACCAATTGACAATGCATGAAAAGGTTCAGCCTATATATAAGTCACACAATCATGTCATACTTATACGATGTGGATATTACCACTGTAACACCGAATCCACGTATATGGGTTTCGTCAAATATATAATGGTAGTGTACCAATATTAGGTAAATATATGAATTTGATTCGATCCTATAATATATGTACTACTATATATAAATATAATATAGATTTGGAAGATGCTAGTAATTAATCTAGTCTATTAGAGCACCGACATTAGGTATATTATGGACTATGGGAATATGATTATATGAGCATCGGAGTTGGATTTTTCTAACTTTATTCCAAAGCAATTGTTAATCAAATTATGGTTCAAATTCAAGAATTTCAAAGGTGAGTGTGGAAAGTAATTGATGGAAGTGATTTATTTGTTTTTTTCTGCTAATATGTGTACTATATTCAAATTAAGAGGTCGACAGTACCAGTCTCATGACTCACATGCTTAGGTTTTTAAATGCGCAATTTGGTCATCAAACCAATATTTTATGTGCTAATCATACTATTAGTAATCAGCCCTTTTAGTGAAAGATTAATTCTTGGTTCTCGACAGCTAAGCAATGAAATGGCTTTATATCCCGGCCTGTTTGGGTCCGTTGACAATCAAAAATGTTATCTGATTCTTTCCACCACATAACGATCAATGATCTATTTATTTAATTAATTAATCTTAGCTAGTAATCAATAAAGACCTGTTGATTGGTCCGAATTTGATAAGAATTAATACAAGTTTGATTCTTTTGGGGATTTTTTTTTTATATATGAGGAAAAAGAAACTACATAAGAAAAATTATATGGCCCTAGGCCAGATTACTTCTAAGACATTAGCTGCAATCAGTGATGTGAGCTCCTGTGGTGGAATATGGATGATGTGGAGACCCAATGAAAGATGATCAAAATGAGTGGCCAGCAATTTGAACATTGCATAACTCGAAAGATATTAGTTTTATGGCTAGCTAGTCAATAAGTTGAACGATATTAGGCATTAGTGCTAGTAGTTTATAATTTCGGGATTAGTGATTCTTATCTTATAATAATATAAGAATTATCTAATGATCATGCATTTAATTTGTTGTTATATTTATAGTGAAAAAAAAAGCTAGTAGTTCTTATCCCTAAGTATTCTATTCAAATAACAAAGTGGGTATAAACTATAGAGAATGGAGAGAAAAGGCCCCAACCAAAAGAAAGTGCCTGTTATATTCTCTTTTCCTTTTTCTAATTATATCCAACAGGTTAGAAAACTCAGTGGCAAAATTTCTAAACAAAACAGTCGACCCTTTTTATCTTACATTTTCCCCCTTTCTTGAGGTAAATCATGATTCATGATAATGGTCATCATCTTCCTCCTTTTTTGGACTGTGAGAGGTGCCACATCTTCTTAGATATATAGTTTTTAAACATTAAATTTGTACAAAACCTTATATTAATGCCATCCCAATTGACATCACATTATGGAGTGATCAGCCAGTGAGGCAGTGGCCAGAATTTATTTAGATAAACTTTTTTAACCTTAAAGATCAGATGGAAAAGATAAGATTAAATATTTGCACGTGTTTGAAAGCACTAACTCCACAATTTTGGCTGCTTTTGGA
>AWWV01009203.1:0-77759 GCA_001974805.1 Corchorus capsularis | reverse complement strand
AAAATTAATCATGTTATTATTGTCATTATTATTATTATTATTATGCTTAAAGATATGTTAGAAAGTTAGATCAATCATGATATATACTCATTAGTTAATTAACATAGTTGATGGAGTGGTTATTAACTTATTATTGTTTTAAATTAAATGAAAGTGCTTAGTTGGCTTTTAAAAGTAGGAGACTGAAGGAAGGAGCTAGTCAACTTTTATTCCAAAATATTCTGAGGATTGATGTGCTTTGAACAAAGAGAATAACTAGTAACTAGCATATCTAATAAGCTTGGAAATATAAGAATATCAAATGTTCTTGAGCTTGGAAATAACAAAGAGGATTAAGCTTGGTAAACTCATCCACCAAATCTAGGTATGTGACGCAGGTTGAATCCGGATTAATCAAAGTAAAACTAGTACTGATCTGGATATCGAGTGAAAAACGAAAAGAAAAGAAAATACATATATACTTTGCTGCATTATGTATGTATTATTATTATTATATATATATATAGCAATTGTTAATTTTAAAAGTTTCAGCTTTCCCAATTTTTCTTTGGGATCCTTTCGTGTGTAGTTAGGGCATTTCATTCAATGGAATATGAAAACATGATAAGAGAGCGAAAAATATGTAGAAATTGGAAGATTAGGATTGGACTGATGTTGATAATGTGAAGTTCAATTATATTGTTTCTATAATTGCCTAAATATTCAGCAATATATATACACTTATTAGTTTCCTTTTTCTCCTTCAATCATTTTAGTTAGATTTAAAACTAATTCATTTTAGCTTTGATCAATATAGTATAGTTGGTTGAATGTACAATAAATTAAAAAGTTGATAATAGGAGTAGCAAAAAAAAAAAAAACGTTGATAATAGTTACTACTAATGATTCATCATCTCTCAAGATTCTTCTTCTTCTTTAATTATTTTCCACTTTTTTCGTTTTCAATTCTCTGTTTTTCGAAAAAGACTAGCTAAAAGACTTTTACCCCAACTTTACATAATGGAGATAATTTGGAGTATTTACCAAAAAAGATACTCCTAAGTCCTATCCCATATATATATCTATATGAAGAATAAATGACCCGAACAAAAGAAATGATTAAGGAAAATTTCAAAGCTAATATTAAGTGTACATGATTAGGAAGCAAAACTGCAGAATTAATCAGTGCAATTAAATGCCTCTTATGGCCTACATATAGTTGGTGAAGAATTAATTAGGAGTATATGGCGTATCAAGGTAAGGTGGTTTGATTATACATATAATTAATGTATAGTTAGGCCACTAGATCAATACCACCCACATAAGAACTTCAATATCACTTTTATGATACTTAGATATCCATAAAACAATGATTCCTAATTGTTTGTTGCTATGCATCATGCTTTTTTGGCTCATCTTTCCTATCTTTTTTTTTAAAATCAATTTCTAATAAGTCTATTTTAATAGTACTTAATAATAATAGTTAATAGATATGATTAGTCTTATACTAGCTAGCTAGCATCGTTGATTAATGAGGGAATTATTACTCATTATTAGTCTTCAATTCTTACTTTTGAATATAGATTCAATGCATTGACCCTAGCTATATCTCTAAAACCCTAAACCCTAACTTGCTAGAGATGATTTTCAATTTCAATTTCATTTTCACCCTTGTTAGAAAAAGGGAGGCCTAGTTGGATTTTTTTTTCCTTTTATTATCTTTGTAAAAAGAAAGAAAGCTTCCAAGTTCCAAACCAAAAATCAATATATCCACATCAATGAACAAAAAAATGAAAGAGAATATGGGCCTATTATCCAAAAAAAAAAAGGAAAACGTAATGGGCCTAGAGCCCTGCAAAAGTTTACACACACGTAAAAGGATTTTTCTTAAAGGCCCAATGGATCTTAATGGGCTTACCAGCCCATTGAATAATGGATCAGACTAAAATATAGGAGTAATTTAAACCTTAAATTTAAATTTAAATTAATTAAGGAGTAATCAATGAATTATTTATGGATTGTTTGGATAATGTGAAGCACTCCTCACTCTCTCGAGAATTTCAGATTAGATCCCAACTTAGATACCAAAAACACGCGCTCAAATACGACACTTCACGCGCATGCGTGGTGCCAAAGCTACGATTTCATATTGTGAAAAAAAGAAAAAGGATATTTTTTTTTTTTAAAAGAAACACAACACAACTACACAACTACTTGTGTACTTCTAATAGAAGACTTAAAAAACCGGAGTCAACTCCAAGAAGTTTTTGTCTGCAAACAGGAAAGGAATTTAACGGTAACTGGAAATTAGGGTTTTACTGTTTGCGTTTTAGAAACCGCACCAAATTCGCTCTCTTCTCCTCAAAATTTTCCCAGGTACTTTCTTTCTTTCTTTATTTCCCAGATTCCTCTTATTGCTTACTTGTTTTGTGTTTCAATTTTGAATTTTGATTGTCATGATTTAGGCTTAGCAAAAGTTTAAAAATTCTCGTGTTCTTGTTCCAATTTAGGAATTTCTTCCGCTAATTAAAGAAATTAGAAACAAATTTGATATGGGTTCTTCATTGTTCTGCCTTTTTCAATGTTTAGCTTCTAATTGATTACTATATATCGAGGGTAATTCAGTTGAGAACTCTTATTTCCTTTGCTTAATTTCTTTTTTGGGTACATCCTTTGCTTAATTTCTCGTTAACCTAAAACCGTTGTAATAAGTAACTGGAGGAAACAAATTGGGGGGTTTTATTATAATAGTTATGCTATAGAATATAGATTTTATTGATGCACTATTTACTCGGTCTTAATTTTTTAAGTTGATTTCTGATCCGTTAATTTTACTTAGGTTTCTTTCAGTTTAATGGAGAGATGTGAATTTATGATAAAACTACTGCTGATTGAACTTGGCTTGTTTAGCTTTTTATCATAGCGCTGGCAAAACTGCTGCACATGGACTCGAGGTGTGCGGCTAGCGTGTGTTTGTCAGAGCAGCCTGATTCATCTACGCGCAAGTGGTATTTCAGCAGAGAAGAAATTGAGAATCATTCTCCATCTAGGAAGGATGGAATCGACCTCGGGAGAGAGGAGCAGTTGCGTAAGTCGTATTGTTCATTTATTCAAGAGCTCGGCATGAAGCTTAAAGTGTAAGTGCTGGGATTTTGACTAGTTTCAAGTACTTTGTTTTGACTTGAGTAAAAAGTTCCTTAATTTATATCTCTATTGCATTTGTAGCAGTATCTTTGCTGTTGTGTTTTACTATGTTTGGAGATGTTTCTTTACTTCATACTCCTTCCCTTCTCAAGATTAATAGTATAAAAAGGCCTGCATATTTGATGCTACTGGATTATTTAGAAATCCTCTCAACTTTCAGTCTGTACCCAATGATTCAACACCATCGAGGGAATCTTTTAGTTGCTGTAAAGAACTATTTAAGTGGACTATTTTATATATTGTTTCAGAATCAGCTATTTCTGTACAAATATCTACATTCAATTTGTTTTTAAGCGCACCACTTAAACTTGTCTAATAAGGGCTTTTGTTTTGATATGCTAGAAATAATGATTTATGATTTACTTGCAGACCTCAAGTGGGAATAGCATGTGCAATGATGCTGTGCCACCGGTTTTACATGCGTCAGTCTCATGCAAAGAATGATTGGAAGGTAGATGTTCTTTTATTCTGTTTTTATGCTAAATTGCGTCTTTCTCTTTTAGAAAATACAGTTCTCAGTTTTGAAGTTTCCCAGTGAGATGAGTGTTAATAGAGAATAGATGTAAATGTCCTAGTGCTTTGCTTGAGATTTTGAGATTCATTTATCAGCTAACAATTAGATTAACGTTTAATTGCATTCTTGGGAACCAGGACCTCAGTGATAAATTTGGCTTTTCAACACATAGAGAAAGTAGAAGTGGAAGATGAGATATTTTTATATATTCAACTGTTTGAACTTCTGACTGCTAAATTTGTCTCATTTCTGGACATGTTAATGAACTGTGCAGACTACTGCAACTGCATGCACATTTCTTGCTTCCAAAATAGAGGAAACACCACGCTCGCTGTCGGATGTTATTGTTGTGGCCTATGAAATTATCTATAAACGAGATCCTTCTGCTCCGGGAAGAATCAGAGAGAGAGTATGTAGATTTGCTTGTTCTCAGCATGATTCCTCCTTTTCACACTATCATGCTAACCTAAACTCCATTTCCACTTTTTGCATGCAGGAAGTCTATGATAAGCAGAAGCAATTGATCTTGACTGGGGAGAGGCTATTGTTGGCAACAATTGCATTTGATCTTGAAATCCAACTCCCTTACAAGCCCTTAGTTGCAGCTATGAAGAAATTGGAAGTTGGTCCTAATCTCTTAAAAGTGGCATGGAATTTTGTGAATGATTGGTAAGGACTTTTTTGTTATAATCGAAACTATGTATATTTGTGCTATTATTGATGAAACCCTTATATCATTTTCTTTTGGATTTATGATATTTAACAAATCATGAATTTAATTTGGCAGGCTTCGTACAACATTGTGCTTGCGATACAAGCCCCATTACATTGCAGCTGGTTCCATGCGTCTTGCTGCCAAATTTCAAAATGTAAAGCTGCCAATGGAGAATGGGAGAGTATGGTGGTTGGAATTTGATATTTCACCTAAACAATTACAAGGTTTGCCACTACCAATGTATCTCTGCCTATTTGTGTGTATCTACTTCAATTCTACTCATGGTCATGACATTTTTAATGAATGGGAAATATGGTTGATAATTAAATGGGTTTGTGAGGTTTTAATCTACTCCCTATGCCTTGTAAAGTGGTAAACATGGACCATGAAGAACTTCCTTGTTTGAAATCACCTACTTACACGGACTTTTTTTTTTCTTCATATAGAATAAATGTAATGACTCAAGCCAACATCTCTCTGAATTGTCACGCATGATGATTCTTAACTTCTGCTTTTTTGCTTGGGATGTTTATATTTCATTTATTTGATGCATGCTTAAATTATTGTGGTTCAACATCATAACTCTGTTGTGAAAATTTTCAGAGGTCACTCAGCAGATGGTCAAGTTGTTAGAGCAAGACAAGAAACGAGCTTTACCAGCAAGGCATGAGAAGCCTAGTCAATCATGCACCTTGGATGCACCACTTGCCAAGGATCAGTCTGGTGCTGAAGCTGAGAACGGTGAACTAAGGACATCAGTAAATGATTGTGTCAGGAAAGTGAGCCTGAATGAAGTTTTCCAACATCAGACAAGTGATAGTGGTGCAAGTAGTGTTGTTGAGGATAGTAATGAGAACAATCAGAAAAGGACAGAGGTTCCTGGCCAGAACCGAAGTTCTAAGGTTGTTTCATCTCAGGCCTTTGGGAACAAACAAGTCAGTCTGAAAGAAAATTTAACATGTCAAACCAGTGATAGTGGTGCAAGTACCGTTGTTGACAATGGTGATGGCGAGTGTGAGCGAAGAATAGAGGAATCCCATGTGAAGCCAAGTTTTGGGATCGTTTCTGCTCGTAATACCCTTAGTAAGATTGATGCTGACCGTATTAGAGAGACATTGAAGAGGAGGAGATGTGATAAAGCAGCAAATTCCAAGCGTGTGAGAAGCATAGATGACGAGGCAGACAGTGAAGCCTGGATAGAGAGAGAGCTGGAGAGTGGAATAGAGATGGAATCTTCTTCTTCGCAAAAGCAAAGGAAGGTATCTTGATTTTTCTAATTTTGAAGTAGTGCCTTGATACTGATTGCTAACAAAAAGACCTTCCTTCACCACATCAAATTGACCTTCCAATGGATATTTAAGGCTAACTCAAAGCCTTACATGGAACATAATGATTTCGTTTCAGCATTGTGGAATACAGTGGAATTATTCCTTCAGTTTTGCTGTAGGTTGGTATTGTATTCATGTTCATTGATGTTAGGCTTGCCAGCATTCTTTTGCACAAGGTTGTAAATATACAGTTGACATGCGATTTATTAGCAAAAAGAAATAATGAAATAAATATATTCGTTGAGTTGAAGAAAAGAAATTATGGCTCCATTCTTAGAAATTTCAGCTTCAAAGATCTCCCACACTCTCTGTGTTCATCGGTGTAAAGGAAATGAAACTATGGTCTTGGGCTGGCTTTGGGTTTTTGGGAATAAATAGTGAGCTCAAGATGCTGGGCCTGAAGTTAAGCCTTCATCTTCTCTGGTTGAGTAGCCCAGGTATATTACTTCTTTATATCTAATTTGCTTTAATCTTTCTCAATTTGCTTTATTTATTTTTTCTTCTTACAATATAAAATCTTAAATGTAGCAGAAAAATATTTATATTTATTCATTGCATCTCAAGTATATATCAAGTTGATGATAGGTTTAATGTAATTAATTATGCATATACATAATACTCCTTCAGATCCAAAATAAGTGTCACATTAGGAATATCACACATATTAAGACAATAATTAATTCACTTTAAATTTAGTAAAAAAATATTTTAAATGACCTAAACACCCCAACCTTTTATTAATTACATTTATCTTTTCTCTCCCTAACTCCCCATTAATTAGGGGTATATATGGTAAAAGTACTACAAATTGTATTGGTTTTATAATTGTGACACTTATTATGCAATAAACCAAAACTTTATTTGTGACACTTAAAATGGATCGGAGGGAGTAATATCTAATCATTTTTACTTGATTAATTTTGATTAAGAAAGTTTTTTCGTTCAATACAGGTCATATAGAAAGGAGTAATGAAACTTTATTTATTTTTACAATGTTTGATTGATGATGAGAAAAGATTGTATTCAACAAGTAAAACTTTCTTTCTTTTGTTTCCCATATGCCCTTTTTCGGCTTTTCAATCACATTTTTGTGTAGGATGCGTCTAACTTTAATTATCTATATATATATATAGATCATCAAATATATCAATTATATGTAACATAATAATCCGTAAGCCTTTAGTTTTGTTTTTATTATCTTCTTCCTCTCCTTTAATCGTACAAAACATTTATTCAAAGGCTTTTTCTTTTCTATCTATCTTTCTTTCTTTTCCAAATTTCATATCATATACATCATATAAATTGCATTTGTATATAATCTGCATAAGGAATTTAATAAAAAACGTCTTTAAAACAAACTTTAATTTAATCATCAATATATATATATATATATATATATATATATTGCTTATATATATAATTAGAAGTTAGAAGCAATGGGAAACATGTTGAAGAAGGAAGTGTGGGGGAACCCCATATGCCTTGAAAAGCAACTACATAGATAAAAAGCTCTTAATTTCACCCACCAAATTCTTCCTCCAAAGCCCCGGGCAGCAGCCATGTGGTTTTCTTCTCAACATAGAAATAAAACTTTAAAGTCTTTTTTTTTTTTCGCTCTATCATAAGTCATTGTAATCTAGCTTTTTTACCCAGGAAAATTTTGTTGAAAGGAAAAGAATCTGGTCAACACTGTCTTATCTTATGTATTTATATATGCTGATATGATCCTTTGAAACAAAGCTTTTCTATCTTTCTTTTTGTGTTTGTTGTAGATTTTTTATATAATAATTAAGGGGCTGAGAAAGACCCTATTCTTCTTCTTTTCTTTTTTTCTTTTTTGATTTTGTGGAGAACATGATCCATCAAGGGATTTCATGTTTGAAAGAAGCAAGGATAAAACTTTGATCAAAGTGGTCTGTTCTTAGATGGCAACTACCATCCAAAATAACAAAAACAAGCGAACACTAACACATCATTTATACTATAATGCAAACAAAACCAATAATATAAGCAAAATTTTTTTGTATCATTAGGTATCATTAGGTACTATATAGCATACGTGTTGGAAATCATGCATCGTTATTGTAGGATATAATTTTGTAAAACAGTTTAATTTACATTGGATGTCTATAGGCATCTGTTAAGCATAGTTAAAATTTTGTTCTAAAAGAAAGTTTGTATAGTTACTATTTGGATGTTGAGATTCAAAATTATAATATAAATATATAATATAATGCATTACTAATTACAAATTTCTTTATTATGATTAACATTTCTTCGAAGAATTAAAAATGGAAAAGTGAGAATAACGAAATATTTATAATATGGTTAAGTGGATGATAGAAAGCAATGGCCCCTTGTGTTGGATTTGTAATACCCCTAAGCCTTGAGAAAGCATATATTCTGCTGTTACAAAGCCTTTGTCTTGTTGTTAGACATACCTTTAAATAATCTTACAAACTTTAGACCCCCTTTTGAGGGCTTTTGCGAAATTTTTGACTCAAAAAGTTGCAATATCTAAATACACATACACGAGTGAAAAAAAAAAAAGAAAAAAGAAGAAGCACAAAAAACAAATGAGGTTAAACAATTTAAATGGAAAACGGAAAGCAAAATTAAAGCTTTCATATAATAATCTTAATAATTATAGAAAATGATATATATTTAAGATTGATTCTTTACACATACTAGCTAATTTAGTTAGTCAAGTCTTTCTATATGGTCCATTCAATATGTGAATCAATCTTGACTATGCAAAGAGTGGGAAGCTATCTATATCTATAATCTATAATAGATATAAATTGCTTCAATTTTGATTTTAAAAAGCATGATAGTCTATGCTCTCTAAAACATTCCTTTTTTTTTTTGTAGAATGGAATTATATGAGTTGGGACAAGTAAGATAATATTAAGATACTAGATTAATGAGAGAAATATTGGATATTGTTCTAAAATTTGACTTGTTTCTTATCTTTTCAATGTGAATTTGGACCGACTTTGACTAAAGAAGGAAACATATATAGTACCAACTTTTCCAATCACTCCGATCCCATGCACACAAAAGAAAAGGGGAGATCAGGCATTTTAACATCATCAGCTACTAGTAATAGTATTAGATAAATTAAAAAATATAAATTAATCGAAAAATTATCTAAAATTTCGGAGAACTTTACAATAATTAATTAATAAATAAATAAAGTATATATATCTAAGTAGGAAGTGGAAGAAGCCTTGGCCAGTTGACTGGCTCTCGCTAGACTTTGAAAAGGCAATGGTAGGCTCTATTGTTTGTGATGATATTGATATGGACCCCTAAAAAGCGCTTAATCATAGCGAAATTGCTTTTAGAAGGCCGAATTAGCAGAAATATTGCACCCAAACAAGGATCAACATTTTGGTCTATAAATCCTCAGCTTTTTCTCTGCCTCCCTTAATATATAATATAATAATAATATATTAGTATATATGTATTTCATTTCTAATATGGTTGAAAGCTTGAATTAAAGTCATACAACATCTGAACATCATTTGATCTTTGTGTTTAATTACCAAACTCTTGTAATTCATAACTTCTCCTCCCATGGAGAAAAAGAATATATATATATATATATATATAATTAGTAATACAACAAATTAAAGAAAAAAGAAAAGAAGGTAACCCTAATGTTCACTTTTTGCTTGTGTGTTGTGTATCAACATAAAAAAAGAAAAAAGAAAAGAAAAGAAAAGAAGTACATGAATCTGCTTAATTATTGTAAGTTGGAAAACTTTGAATCACCTTTGGCAAAGGGAAAACTTTTAAGTTTTAATCAAAGTGTTGAAAGGAATGAGACTTGGGTTACTTTTATTTATGTCTCTTTGTTCCCTTTTGAGTTTTGAGTTTCTGTTTTATTCTTATTTACGGGAAAAAAAGAAATTCTCTCTCTATATATATAATTTGATTCTTTATTTCATCCCCCTCCTTTTATAAAGCTAAAAACCCAATTAGGTTAATTTAATTCTCAATTATAACACATGCACCTTAGCTTGATTTGAGAGAGTGTCCAAATTAACTCATTTAGCTATATAATATATAGATAGCTGGAAATGGAAGTTAGTATCAACTAGTATAGGCACTTTGAACATTAATTAATTACACAATATTTTACCACCTTTTATAAAAGATTCATTCACCATGAAAGTGAGAGCAATACATTTTTATTCTAAAAAAATACTCTATTGTATTGTAATTGTAATTGAAATCTGATGTAGAAGGCAGCTTTTATGAAATGAATCTTGGAAGATAGTGAAACTGGGAAATATGCAAAAAAAAAATGGGGGGGGGGGGGGTCACAAGACACAAGCAAATGAAGAACGAAAAGCTCTCTCAATAAAGAAGAAAAGCTTTGGAGGAGGAGAAGAGAGAAAAAGGGCAAAAAGAAAGCTCAATTTTTAATTTTATTTTATATATAAGTGGGGTTATAAAGAAAAGGTTTTAGGGAAAAGTAAGATATAAATAAACAAAACATATAAACAAGGTGTAAGATGGGTGAGCGTGCTGGACTGGGAAGAGTGTTAAAAGTGCAAAAAATTATTTAAAAGAAAAAAAGAGTGAATAAGGAGGGCCTTGCCCATACTCTCTGTCTCACTCTCTCATCTCACATTCTCCCATCAACTTTTCGACTGATGTGAACTTTTGTGGGGACTCATCAAAATATATTTAAACAATCCTTTTGACAGCTTAATCATATTTAGTACTACTTAATTATATCTTAATTAACTTCCTCCATCTCATCTCTATACAAGCTGACAAAAAAACATCTTGGATTCATTTGTTTTGCTTATCCCTCCAGTCTCATCATGGTCAATGAGGATATTTATATTTTAGACGTAACACTAAAGACTCCCCTCCCTCCCCCTCCTTCGTTATTATTTTATGTAAAATACTTTAAACATAAAGAGAAATCAATTATTAGCATTTAAAGGTATATATATATATATATATATCATATAATAGCTGGTTTTTGTTTAATCAAAACATATGTATATATACTCAAATTGTTAGCTCAATTAGTAAGTGTATTGTAATTGGATCTTGAAGTCATTAGTTTAAGTCTCACGCTACAAAAAAATGATCATCATTCCCTTTCTTTTACTTCCCCCTCCCTCCCTTTTCCTTCCATTTCCCTTCCTCACCTTTCTTTTACTTCCCCCTCCCTCCCTTTTCCTTCCATTTCCCTTCCTCACCTAAATCCAAACGTAGTGTAAGGTAATAGATGTAATTTGAATTTTTATTTCTCATTATAAGATGTTTAAGAGTGTATATATATAGAGATATTTGATTGTGATGACTGATGAGATTTACAGTTATTCTTCTTAAAAAAACTATATATATATATATATATATATATAATGTGTGTGTGCACAGGCGCTTTATATCTAAATATAGTCAATTTAAGGTCGAGTCTTGTTGAACTTCAAGCAATATTATAAGTGCTCTGATAGTATATTTTCTCAACTTATAAAACATGATGAATGTAAAACTTCACTTAGGGGGTATAGGAATTCTTCCACCTGGCTAATTAATAGACGACATTAATAATTAACTATACATTATCATTAATCGTATAAAAAGTTTGATTATAAGTATCTATTCGATAAAGTGATAGATCCATAATTCTAATTAATATATTATTCTTGTAGTTATTACTCCTTATTTGTTTATATAAGTAATTTAACATAATTTTATATATGCAAGAAAATACTAGAGTCAACTCAACCAAATTAAAACCGAAAGAAAAAGATGAAAAGTGGTGGAAAAGATCATGAGGAAGAGTATAGTACGTATACTATATGTATATACAGCTTGTATATTTATATCACAATTAAAATTAGGAGTGGGAGAGAAAAAGGCTACGGATTCTTAGGGTTATTGGGCGGGTTTTCTGTTTGCCACTTTATATTCTATGAGAAATGATTGAGAAATTAAAATCGGAATCGTCTGTATGTGAGGGCATCATTATCATGATTTTGAATTATTACAAATAATGGAAATTATTGCTTTTAAAAAAGATAAAATCATACATTTTTTTGCTTACCCAAAAAACGAAAGCTTTCGGAAATCGAAAATGACACCCTCCCTTTTCCCCAAAAGCAAAAAAAAATGAATCATGGTGATCCCTGAAAAACTGATAAGAAAATTCATCTATATTACATAAACAAACCCCCATCAATTGCCAAACAAAGTTTTTTTTTGGATATAATATAATGATATGAAAATGAATTCTAATAATAATATATACAAACATGAGTCCTAATGATATGTGATATTAATATTAAGAACTAATTAATTATGTGATTGTTGATTAATAATTTGATTGCACCTCACATATAGGTAGCTAACTAGCTATATACCCTGCTCCTAAACTTTTATTCACCAAAAAAAGTATATGTGTGTGTATTTATATAAAACGAAACAGGTTATTATATTATTATTATGTAATGTAATAACGACGTAAGGCTAAGCAATCTATATATAATGAATTTTGTTTTTACTTTCAATTTTAGATTCCTTGATGCCCATTACTTTAGAAGAGTCAATTAATTTGAGTTCTATTGATAAGGTTTCTGATCTTCCTATCTATATGTTACATATATATATGGCCTAGATTAATCATACCAAATGCTCTTTGATGGTGATGATGACAAATTCCCTATTACATTCACGTTAATTTCCTATTCTTTTGCCCCCTTTCACACCATTATCCTTCTTTTGCCCATATATACATTTTAGGTATATACAAATAATAATCACTAATATTTGTCGTTTGGGTGTAGGAAATTTCATAATGGGACTCGAACCAAAAAATCTTGAAATTTTTATATGATTTTAATTGAATTTAAACAAATAAAGTAAAAAGGAGGCTAAATTAAAGTAATTTAGAATCATTAGTCATAATATATATAGGATCTTAATTATGACCTATATATGATCCCATCTCCAAACAGATATCCTCATATATACCTTTTAAGAGACGGGACATATTACAAGGGAATTGCCAAAATTATATTCCTATATTCTAATATATTTATTCTATAAAGATCATAATGGAATGTTGAGAATTTTCATGATAACTTCTTATATATATATATATGTTATTAATAACCAAAGAAAATATTTGTAACAAGTGTATATATATAAAGTTTGTGGGGAGGCCCCCTCTCACACATGGGAAATTCCGACTATAGCTAAGTCTTCCATAAAATCATAACTAGATATGGTCATTTTCATATCTATATATATATACTTTCAAGTTTCAACCACACAAAAAAAAATCATCAATAGGTTTGAGAAAACTAATGTGCAAAAAGCCACCCCAGTACTGCAGGGGAATGGGCAAAATTAAGTTCAAATTAAAACAAACTACGTAATATTACTAATTTCATATCATATATATTTGCTAAAGTTATCCCATGATAAATTTTAAAATTTGTTTTATCTTTTTCATAGCCGACATAAGGAAAATAAATGATACTTTGGGTTTTTTTCTTTCTTTCTCTTATTTTGGTTTTGTGATGACTACTCTGTACTAAGTATATATGTTAGAGAGGGACCCTAGTTATGTACTTTTTTCAGGTGACCAATCAGTTTACAAAGAGACATATAATAAATCAGTTAAGGCGTCTCAATCATGTTATTGATGAAAGTATATATTATATCATAATATTCCAGTGGACAAATATTTCAGAAATTTGCACTACTGTATATATATAGTGAGAAAATAGTTTCTAATTTGCTGATATATAGCTGACGAATTAAATAAAATTCAGAAAAACCCAAAAAGAAACAATATATATAAGGATAGAGGGTTTGAACATGTGGGGGATATGAGAGAGTGGGGGAATTAGAAGGGAGAGAGCATGGTTGCTGCTATCATTTCTCTTCTCAGAACTTTGTTGAAAGTCTTGGGATCGAAGGCAGGGATCTTAATCATGGCCTAGAGCAACTATAATCATCTTCCTCTAATTGCAGTATATTTTAAAGCATTTTTACCATAAAGGAGAGGCTAAGAGAGAGAGTTTTTTTAAGCAAAGAGGGGAGCTGCAAAAAGGGTTTTGGCTGAAAAGAAAAATATAAATAATTAAAGTCGGAGAGAGAAAGAGAGAAAGGGTATGGAGAGAAGGATTATTGAAGCTCTCTCTTCTCTTACTTTCTTTTTAAGTTTACTTTAAAAGATCATTGAAAAAAAAAAAAAGCTTGAAAGAGTAAAGAGAGGAGGAAAGAAGGGGGATGTGGGTGTCACCTGAACTGTTTCTTTGATTAGAGTGAGAGAGATTCCTATAGAGAGAGCAAGAGGGTTGCTCTAAAATTTTAATTACTCAAAAAAAAAAATTCCTTGGGATTTTCAAGCCTTTAAAACCATTAAAAAGATATCATTATTATGGAGTCTGAAAATGTCCACCATCACCACCACCAACACCAGCTCCAAGACCAGCTTGTTGTTGCCTCTTCTTCTTCTTCTTCTTCTTTACCTAGTTATGGAGTTTCAAGCACCCATTCTTGGTCGACCCCAAGTACCCCAAGTTTCACTTTGTAAGTCTCTCTCTCTTTCTTTCTTTCTATATATGCTTTGGCTGCTTCACAGCCCATCATCATGAATTTACTTTAACTTCGGAATCTCTCTTTCTCCTTTTATTTTTTTTTTCTCTTTTTTGTTTCTCTTTTCTGATTTGATAGATATGTAATATCAATCAGAATTTTTTTGTAGTTCTAGCTACTTGTTAGATATGTTGTTGATTATCAATTGATTTTCCTGTTAACTAAGGAATATTTGCCATTGGATTCCTAGAACTTGTGGGTTCACCCAAAGTACAGCTTTAATTAATCTTACTTTCCCATATTTGGCCTTGTTTATTTTTCTTTCATTTTGATCTAGGTTTCATAATTTTCATGAAATTATATATATACCCTTTTTTTCCCTGCAGGAATAACAGTGATTTCAATCCAAGTTACAATAATGGGGCTATGTTAAACTCTGAAGGAAGCTTCACCACCAGCCATGACTTACACCTTTCTAAAATCAAAGATGAACTCTCAGAATCCCTCACCAAATTCACTGAAATGCTAACCCAAAACTCAAACGACGTCGTACAAGGCTCTCCTCCTCCTCATCACCATCATCATCAGCTGCAGCAGCAAAAAGATTTGCATGATCTCAGTGAGAAACTATTACTCAAGACAATATCTTCAGGCTTTCCCATGTTTTCAGCAGGTGAATTTTACTCATCAGCCGCTCAAAATTGTTCCATCCCTGGAACAACTGGTAATTTGCCAAGTAGAGGGAGCTTCAGCCAGATATATCCAAGTATTAACATCTCAAATTTGAACCAAGCAGCAGCAAATAACCCAAGTAATTCCTTCGACATGAATTTGGAGGCCTTGGATCTCTTAAGCTCTGCAAGATTTAGCAGGAGCAGTAGTTTTAATAGCCATCCTTCGAATTCACATGACCATTTTGATCATCTTGGTATATACAAAGATAGCCCTTATAATAATTTTGGTCTTCATCATTACCATCAACATATGCAGCAGTCAAATCAGAGGCCAACTTATAATTCTAGCCCTAGTAAAGTAAGTTCTATCCCTTCTTTCTTTTATCAGCATTCATTTCTGCCACAAAACCATGCCTTAAGTACAAAGCATTATTTGCCCACATGATTGTTAACAGTATACACAGCATTGGCTCTGAATATGGCAATATTGCATGCAATCTGCAGATGGACCGCCTTTTTCTAGATTCATACATTGAATTTATACTTACATATATAGAAGAAATTCTTCAAGTTTTAGTACACTCTGATTATATGATCATTAGTTAAGTATAAATTTTTTTTGTTAAAAAATGACCATGAAAAGAAAAATGAAAAGCTGAAGACCTTTATTCATGAGTAAGAATATATTTTTTTTTTCTTGTTCAAAGTTATGGAAAAGCCTTCTTTGTAATGGGAAAACCTTCAGCTTTAATCGTTGCATATGCATATATCTTTTTTAGAACTTTGAGACTTTGATCTTTTTCTTTTTGGGTTGCATGCTTTTTGATGATCATGTCAATTGATCTTTACTCTTTGCACTCTTGCAAAAGATATCAACCACCAGTTTCCCCAGTAGTACTGAAATAACAGAGGCAAAGAGAGCGAGCATTTCGCCGGCGGAACCAAAGGCAACAGCTGCCGCAGGTGCCGCCAAGAAGTCTCGGTTGGACTCACGCGCCTCCTGCCCTCCCTTTAAGGTGCCTACTTCATTTTCAGTAATTATTAGCTAATTATGATATGTAGTTTTTCATTTTCATTTTAACGATTTTCAAGCTGATTAGATTATATATTTGCTTTTTGCAATGTTAAAAACTGCAGGTTAGAAAAGAGAAATTGGGAGATAGAATTGCTGCTCTTCAACAACTGGTTGCCCCATTTGGCAAGGTAAAATTCTTGGTGCGTTTTTTTTTTCAGTTAAAAAAAGTACAGTCATGGTGGAGAGAACACAATCCAATTATTAAAGGAAAAATTAGAGAATGGGATTAAGAAATAAATAAATTTATGTTTAAGGTTTGTTTGGGGGGTTTAGTGGGGTAATTAATGGAAAATGACGTGTGATTAATTATTTTGCATGTGGTGGGGGGTATTGGAAAATATTCCACAGACAGATACAGCGTCCGTACTAATGGAGGCTATTGGTTACATCAAATTCCTTCAAAATCAAGTCGAGGTATGTCGTATATATGTCTCTACTATACCATCACCTTCCCCAAACATTCCTTCCTTGAATTTTGCATTTCTTTACATCTATAAAATATTAATTATAAGTAATTTTTTAGTAATTAATAATTATTCTCTGACTGCAAAAACATTCTTTAGAACAAAGCAAAAGCCTCAACTTGCTTCTAGAAGTTAACCCTAAATATACTCATCAGTCTCAGTCAACAATGTACTAGGGTTTTCTTTTTATTTTTATAATATACTCCTAATAATAAAATCCCCTAGGGTTCTTATTTATTTATAGGGCTTAATTTTCTTTCCTCACCTAGCTAGCTAGCTATATTTAATCTTTACCAGCACATTTATTATATAGTAAACTTTAACCATGGAAGATTTGTTTCTTTGGAAACTTAGATTAGATTCCATGGTTTCTAATTCTAGCTAGTTTATTCTTTTGGCACAAAAACAAAAGATGAGAGATATATAATACCCTTGGTAGTAGTACAAAATCAATGTGGCTCGACCATGGCCCCAAAAAAATGTATAGTATAGTAGTAGTATCAGAAATTCGTAAATGGTGTGTGTCTTTTCAATTTCCCATAGAGAGGAAGAGGAATAACCTTTACCTTACTTTGGAACCCTGGAAAGTGGAAAGGCAGCCATAGTGATTTCCAAGAAGTTCTTACCCATGCTTATCACCTCATTTTTACTATACAACTTTTCTCTGCCTTTAGCTCTCGATACCACCCATTTAACTAGAATCAAACAATAATAGGCATGAAAAAATATTTGATACATTATCCCAATTTCAAGACAATGATTGACCACAAACTAAAAAAGGGTTATGGTTGCTTCTTTAAAAAATATTTTAGGAAAAAAAAAACTTTTACCTATATATGTATGGAATTAGGCATGAAAGTTGGCCGAATTCCAAGTTGGCACTGCTTTTCTTAACGTCATGAATTTTCACATCAAATTTCAGTTTCATTATATGCATGAATGATATACTAATGCATTTGTGTTGTGCAGACATTAAGCGTTCCATATATGAAGTCTTCTCGCAATAAAACATGCAGACCCAAGCAAGGGGTAAGATATACATATATGAATTCAAAGCTTTTTTAATTTTTTTTGGAGGAAATTACGTTTGGTGAAATTTTAATTATATATGGTTTTGTGACTATATAAAGTTTGATGTTTGATTAGGGTTCAATAATGGAGGATGGAAAAGAAGAGGCAAAGCGAGATCTAAGAAGCAGAGGTCTATGTCTAGTGCCATTGTCGTGCATGTCTTATGTGACTAACGACAGCGGTGGCGGCATTTGGCCACCGCCCAACTTTACCGGAGGAACTTGACCATTAGATCATAGCTATATATAGTTTTCATGCACCCAACGTTGGTCGATAAATTGAAAATCTTGGGAGATATGACAAAAAATACTGATTATTACATTCTACATAAAAGCCCATATGTTTTGGCTTAGGGAGAATAAACTTATTCTAATTAAGCTGGGTTTCAATGGAACAAACTTGGTCATCTTGTTCAAAGTACACAAGATTCCCAGGATGGACCAAGTTTGATCCATTAACTATAATTCTTGTACCTTTTTAACTTTTAGATTTTATATATATGTACTCTTAATTAAGTCTTATTAAAGAGATCAGCATCTTAATTCCACAATATTGTTATGTCTTCACTAATTTATTGCAATTTACAAATGTTCCCCAAGTATATAAATGGGGTCTATGAACCATCAGCAGTTTTCATCATTTGGGATGAAGTTTTCATACAGCCGTTAATGAAACTATTCCATTCCATCGACGTCTCATTGAGAAGTTCCACTTCAACGTCTATTTTCACTGTTCACAAGACTCGACTAAAATCTTATTTACTAATGTCGGCTCTTTATATTCAATCTAAACAAGCTTCAATAGAAGATAAAAGATGTTTACAGTATATATACATAATTCTTCAAATTACATCAATCATAAATCCAACAAAATTAATCAATACTAGGCTATAAGGATAAAATACAACCTAATTGTCACCACTTATAAGTGCCCACGCTAAGAATGTTGGTGTTTAGGGCTGGCTGTATTATAGAAACTTTGCTGTTGTAGAAAGCCAGAACTCATAAAAGTGGATCACCAAGAAATGGGCCGAAACTTTGATTAAATTCATAGAATGGGAACAGCTCATTAGCCCATGGGCCTTTGTTTTTTGGGCCTTACTATAATCATAAAGATATGTAATGCAAAAATCCAAAAGCTGTAGTGAACGTCAAGTCAGTCCATTTCATCTTATGATTTGAGATAGATTGGTGATCATATTGAACTTTTTTATAATAATTAGAAGAAAAACTTTCGCATTTCCTAGATTATTATATAGGAGTATATATAAATTCACACAGAAAGATCTATACATCGAACAAAATCAAGCAAGCTAGATGTTTCTGTTTCAGCTGTCTCTTAAAGTTCATTATTTCTTCCCGAAGGGTCATATTCGGCACTCGATCGGCAGCATCAATGCCTACTTGTTGGAATGCATGTTTTCTTTGCTTTAGCTACACAATTATTTTAACAAGAATGCATCTTCACTTGGGGATACTTTTTCATTTGACACCAAAATTTCATCTAAATGATTTTAAAATTTTGTATTACAAGTGTATGAACTTTGAATATAATAACAAAATGTATAGATAATGCAACTAATTGCAGCTGTTTTTAATAAAGATAAGAAATTGGGATACAAAATGAACCTTTTTTTAATGATTTTCTTCTCTTCACTTCATCAACTAGTCGTACTTAATTAGTCAATAAAAAATAAGTATACACATAAAAGTATTTTTTTGACATGATCCAATTGTCTATCCCGTACGCTTCAAGTAATTAGGACTAGAGCTAATTAATCTTTGACCATACATACAACTTTATTTTAATTTAATTTCAAGTATAAATCTCGATGCTTCCAAGTTCTACCAACAAGCAAAATACTAATTTGCCACGCACATAATCTCATCTTCATGTTTCATTTCATATATTAATAATTATTTTTTTCTCATTCGTTACCAGAGTTTTGCTCTGACTAATCCGGATTCGACTCGAATCGCACACCTGAAACAATTGCGTACACAATATCTCAAACGTGAAACCTACTTGGATCAATCCAACCCACATTGGTATAAATAAATTACCATATATATGGTCCACCCGCCTTATTAATCTAACTCCTGAATTATTTCTTTATTTTGTTTCTAGTGCAAGATCGACTTAACATCATCCTCATCATAAAAATATATTAAATTTGAACCACATGTTTATACACAAAGCCAACCCTATGATTAACTCCCTTAAAGATTTAGTTCATTACTAAAAAAAAAATGCAATATATCTACTAAATATATCTACTAAAAGTCTAAAATAATAGGAATTGGATTTGCTCTCATTGATCTTGTCACCTACTTCTTGTTATGTTTCCTTATCAATTACAAATTTAAAAACTAAATTGCAAAAGAGCAAATTATAGTACTCAAATGGTTGGCTGATGCCATTGACAACTGATCCAATTGAAAAACATAAATTAGTAATATTGCAGATTATTGAATATTGAATCAGACCCAATAGGCCAAGATCCTACCAACCAGGCCAAAACGACACGCCAACTGCCGTTTTACTAGATGTATATGTACTCTATCTTCTCTATGTATTATTCTCGGAAAATGAGAAAGGAAATTTACCCTCACTTCCCAATCCTCTTTTTTGCACAATACAATCCTCTTTTAAAGTCTTTAAGGTTGAAGGCTTCAAGCTAAGATGATTTTTTTTTACAACAAGGATGATTTGCTTACTGCCAAAAAAAAAAGGCTAAGATGATTTGCTTTGCGCCAAAAAGTTAAGAAGTTTTTGATATTTTGAGGAACAGGCCAGAAATTTGATATTTTCCGGAGGAAAGAGGGGCCGCAGAGCCTTATCCAGATCGTTTGAGAGAATCACTATACACGTGGCGATCGTCTAGAATCTTGATATTTTCGGCCGCCGGCATCGCTGATCTGTTATAACTATAGACGGCTAATGTTGACGTCGCCCTGAGAGCCAGCCTCACCCTATTTTTGTCGTTCCATTCGAAATCCCGCTTTTACCCTTATACATGTTATTACTGTATTAGTAAATTATATTACTAATTAATTGCTAACAAAAAAAACAGTACTTATAACTCGAATAATAAGAAAATGGTATGTTTATGACTTAAAGTTTACGAATTAGAGTGTTCTAAATGGATTAGACCATTCTTTTTTTGAAAAAAAAATTATATTCTTTTCTTGTTAGAACAAGATACAATCCAATTAATTTGCAAGGTTGTTTTAAGAATGTAGGTTTTATATTATGATGAAGTCTTATAATAGTGTTATATATGGTGCAAACATCAATTTCAATAAGAAGTCCTCCATATAGGAAAATCATAAATAAAACTTTAAACGAAGTACCATCTTAACCTTCCTTGATGTTCATTTTATTTCTTGTTTTGGCATTTTGGAATCCACAAGGAAAGCAAATCGTCTTGAGCTGAAACTATAATCCCACTTTCCAGCTAATTGGAACCCTAAAAAGTATGTTCAGGGGAATATCATCACATTTAATTGCCAAATGCCAATCTTTCTTTTCTTTTCTCCTTTAGTTATCCGAGAAGTAGAATTGCTAAGAAGAAATTGCAACTTATAAAAGTGTGCCTTTATATATTTAACTCTAAATAATATTTTTAAATCACAAGTATTTATGTGCGTGATTTAATAGTCAATGATTAATCATGTTCATATTGGGCCCTTGTGGGGTGGTTTAGTGGCAGGAAGTCGAGTGTAAGGTTTGCTGTAAGCGTGGTCATGAGTTCGAGTCTGAGTAAACGCAAGGTTTTCTTACATAGACTCTTACTTGTTTCCACCTTGTGTTATGATCCACTCTTGGCACGTCCCATTACTGCCCACAGGTGTACCCCTCGCCATGGAGTCACCGAGGTTTAAGAGGGAGCGGGAAACTTAGAATCCCTGAATCGATGACACCCACCAAAAGACTCTTTTTTTTGCCAAAAAAAAAATCATGTTCATATTGGGCTTAGCCTAATATTATATAAAATTCCCTCAATTATCATTTTATTTCAGTATATTTACAAATTAAGCTTGTTTGAGCTAGATCATCTCATTATGAGATGAGATATAAAACTCTACCAACAATGATTTTATTATTCATAAGACTCGAAAATCGAGCTCTATTCACAACATTGTAATTTGAAAGTTTGATTAAAGAGAATAAGTATTGAGCCGCTAATAACTCTAAATAACATCTCTAACTTAATTTATACAACCATTATTTGGTGTTTACAATATCTATTTATCTGTGATCTATCTCAATTAGTAATGACATTTGAAACACAGTTATTATTTTTCTTTATATATATTATACGTTTAAAGAAACTTCAAAACACTATTACCCTAAACCGAAAGCAATTAGAAATTGAAAATCAATAATGAAATTCTGGTCCCCAATATATAAATGATGGAATTACATAACCAAGGCCCGACCAAGACAATTTGGGTATGTTTATTTACTGATGCTATTTATAAGTAGCAACAAGAGCAATAATTTCGCCAGGAAAAAAAAAACAAAAATCTGTGAGCAAAAAAAAGAAAACAGAATTAAAAAAAAATAATAATACTAGTAATTAGGCAGCTCATAGATTACCGAACTAAACCGCCAAAGGAGAAGCGGGCTCGCGAAATACGGATAAGTGGACAGAAGCAAGGAGAGAAGTGTAATTTTTGCGAAAAATGTTCAGATGATAAAGGGCGTAGATTCAATGCGGTGGGGTGGGGAAGAAGAGAGACTTTTTTTAATAATAGTCCAAAAATAAATGAAAAAGAATCTCTTATCTTCTTTCCTATCTCTCATTTTTCCATTCCATCCGATCCCTCACCTTGTCGGTTTTGCTTACTCTACAAAACAAACCCCTTCTTTCTCTCTTCATTTCCTTCCTCTTTGATCCTTCTCTTGTTCCTTCTTCTTTTTCTTTTTTTTTTCTCTGTTATTGTTTTAGAACTTTAGATAATCACAAAAGATTGTTCGTATAATCCCACACAGTAATTAATCAAAGGCTTTCCTTGAAGTTCCATAAAAAGATCCCGGAGAATTTTTTTTTTATCTGATCGCTGATCACAATCGATCTTTTCATCATTGATCTCTATAGTTACAGTCCCGTTTCGGAAACATTTTCAGGTGTAGATTATTATCTATGGGTTTACTTGTTTCTGATCTTATGTTTCTAATTGTTTAAGTTTCTCTATTGGGAGCTCAAGTTTAAGAAATTGTAAAAGGAAAAAACGAAAAAACCCAACTAAAAATAAAACTGTAAATTTTCCTTAAAAAGTAATTTACCCATTTGGAAATTGTAAATCTACAGTAGTATCTGACTATCTGCCATTTGATTATCTATTTTAATATCATCTAATCTATCTGGGTATATGAATTCATTTATTTATTGATTCTTTTTAACGTTGGGAGTAGGTGGTGAAAGAGGGAAAGATGGTTTCTTTGCAAGGACCGGTGATTTGCCCTGCTGTTCGAAGCAAACAAGTCGGGGTCTACACGCTTCCGGTGAACGGGCCTTTTCCCAGAGCAAGATTGATTAGAAGTGATATATGGGGATTTAGAGGGGAACTTGATGGAAAGAGTAAAGCGCGTGCTATTTCTCGTCAACTCAAATTGCGAAAGTGCAGGACCACGGTGCACTGTACTTTTAGTTCATCTTCGGATGGGAACGGAAGCACGGCTGAGAATTTCAACGAAAACGATGAAGATTATGTCAATTCTAGTGTGGTTGAAGCTGGTATGTTGATGATAAACTTTTAACTAATTCGTTATTATTGTTTCCTGCCTTTAAATTCGATAAAGTTGTTGATAATTAGCTTTAGTTGATATCTTTGATACTTGCTCTGGATAGTTGAGGTGAGGAGTGGAGCTGATGGATTTATGATCAAAATGAGGGATGGTAGACATTTAAGATGCGTCCATAACAATCCTCAAGGTGGGCATCTGCCGGATTATGCACCGCATCCTGCTATCGTGCTGAAGATGGAAGATGGGACTGGTCTTCTTCTTCCAATCATTGTTTGTATGTGATCTATCTTGATATTTTTGGATGACTTTTATTCATATGGAGACACTTGACTTGGTTCTTTCTTACTTTTTCCAGTCAATGTTTGATTTGAATTGTGGTTTTACTTGCAGTGGAGATGCCAAGCGTGTTGCTCATGGCAGCAGTGCGTAATGTCCAAATTGTATGTTATATTCTTCTTTCCCAAATTGAGTCAAGGATTCTTGTTTTCCTGGCCTGTTGGATTGAATTTGGACTTCTGTGTCACTAGGCTTTGTATTGAATATGAATGTTAATAGATGCTTTGGCTATTGTTTTCAGGCTAGACCAACTATGTATCAAGTGGTGAAGGACATGATTGATAGGATGGGCTACACTGTATGATTCCTATCCTTGTTCAGTCTCTCTCTCAAGAAACTTTCACTTTCATAACATGCTGCTGTTATTACTAGATTACATGTGTTTACTCCTTGGAGATCTGGATTGTGATATTTATCTTTCTCTTCTGCAGGTAAAGCTTGTCAGAGTTACTAAAAGAGTGCATGAGGCCTATTTTGCTCAATTATACCTCACAAAGGTATGTAGTTATTTCAGTATGGAACTTCTGTTGTCTTTTTTCTTCCATCCCTCTCCCTCAGAATATTACTGTATTTTACTGACATTTGTTCAATGTGCATCTGTTGGTTAGTCATGGAGTAGTCTTGACTGACTGATGTTTGATGTTCTCTCAGGTGGGGGATGAGACACAATCTGTCAGTTTTGATCTTCGCCCTTCTGATGCCATCAACATTGCTGTGAGATGCAAGGTACTCCTCATGCGTTATATCTAGTTTGATTCCTTTTTACCAAATAGTCTTTGGAGCATTTGACTGGTAGCACCAAACTATAGTATCTCAATCTTAACTGCTTCAAAGTTGCATATGATGGGTTTATCAAGTACTACAATTAATCATGATGAGGGTCCACTATGGATATTTTGATGTTGGAGCATTTTAACATATTTAACCACTGATTTTTTTGATGATTACATTCTTTCTAGATCGAACAACTAAAATTTATAAGATGGTTCATTAGTTGATGGCTTTAAAGACTTAGTTTAATGTTTGAGGATATCTCACAATATACATCATTTGGATCTTTCTCCCCTTCTCATTGGCTCCCTCATTGTGATCAATATGACTGCAGAAATTTTGCCTCTTTCGCAGAGAAAGTATTCCTATGGCTGTCTTTACTTATTGCTTACTTCCTTTCCTCTGAATTAGGATGACCTTATATTGTCATTCCTGCTTTGACTTTTTTGCAATCTTTGTACATCTTTTGTGAAATAGCTTAAACATAAATGTGGAACTTTTTTAGAATTCTGACCCAGGTGATGTTCTCTGCAGGTACCTATACAAGTGAACAAGTACCTGGCATACAGTGATGGGATGCGAGTGATTGAATCTGGCAAGCTGTCAATGCAGTCCCCAGCTACAGATGGCTTATTATTTACTGAACTGGACCGGTTAGTCATAAAACCCTTAAAGATTGTTTTGGCGATTTTATTGGTTATTAATGTCTTTGTCCTTGAAGAAAAAAGAAAAGAAAAAGTTAATGAGTTCAAGAATCTAAAATGTAACATGACTTTTATATGGTTTCAGACCAAGTGGTAAGCCGTGTCTTGATACAGAGGAGTTCAATATTGTTTGTGACTTGAATGAGGCTATCAATCAGGAACGCTACCAAGATGCTGGTACTCTCCCCATCTCTTCCCCCGCCTATTAATGTTCCGTATTTTATTTTATTGTCAAAAAACATAACACTGTTCTAGAGTTGGAGTTATGTTTTTTGATGCTCCTCCTTTTGCTTGGAGCTGAAATCCTCCATGCTTGTCGAAGATTATTTGATAAATTGCTATCCGCTTTTGCTTGGAGCTGATATCCTCCATGCTTGTGAAAATTATTCGATAAATTGCTACCCACTATAGGCTGGACCTTTTAAATTGTGTCTAGTTAACTAGTTGTCTGCACTTGATTTCAACCCCTCATCTTTTCCCAGCACAATTCATCTTTTCATGTCATTTATCTACTAATCCTCTGTGACAGCTGAGTTGAGAGACAAACTTGGTCAGTTTCGGGCTCAAAGGAACTTGAAGAAATATACGTAACAGGTGATATGAAATACTACTTGAATTAGATTGAATCTTAAGAGGTGTAATTGTTCCAAATCTCTCCATCGGAATATTAACAAGTTATCAATTTCTTTTTATCTCAGTCGCTCCCGGTGCTTTGAATTGTAAATAGAAATTATTGTTGGAAGCTCGATAAACTGGGAAGGAGGCAAGGCAACTTACATCAGCAATCAGTCTGTCTCTTCTTCTATCAATATATATAAGTATATATATATATGTATGTAGTATATATATAATATATAACAAAGTAAATATATGTACAGATACAGTTTAAAATGCTGATGTAATGTTTTAAGCACGTTGATTTATTATGCTTTGATCAATTTAATATTAGTATCATTTTGCTACACAGGATATTATTTTTGTGGTGCAGATTCTCATCTATATTATGTTGTTTTCTCCCTGTCCCGCATATTACCGAATTCCATTTTATTTATATATGGATGAACTTATTTTATAGTTTCATATAACCTTGATTATTGTATACGTTAAGTGAGTTGAGCACGATTAGACTTTGGAAATAGGGTGTCGTAGTTAATTAATTACGCTAAGTAAGGTACTTTAATTATTAGGTACTTTAATTAATAGGGTATTGTAGTTTTTTAATTTTATATTTTTGGTTTTAATTATTAGGTATGTATTGAATCTCTAGTTTAATTATTTTTTGGTAGATGCTTGTCTTTAGGGTAGGACCTTAGAGTTGCAAACAATTAAAACGTGTTGCCCCAAGTTATATGTCTGAAAATACATTTGCTTAAATCAAAGTTTATGTCAGCAATTTAATACTAGGAGTATGAAACAAAAGAACATAATGAGATTGAGAAGTTTTAATTTATTTATTTAGTTGATTAATAATAATATAAAATTAAAAAATGGAATATAAGTCAAAGTCAGAACAATTGAATTTTTAATTGGGACGAGCTGGGCCTATTATAAAAGCGTAAAACTGAAGAAATAATAAAAGTTTTTTTTTTTTTTTGGCACCAGAATAATAAAAGTTTAGAACACGAAAACACACCTGCCAATGAAAGCAGAATATAACAGGGAATAAAGCCATAAACTACTTTAAGTATATATATATATATAGCAATAATAATCCGACTAAAACTGAATTAAAAGAAGAAGGCACCGACAGAAATCGTTAAACCCGTAAACAAATTCCCGCCAAGGAAATATACACACGGCAACAGAGTATTCCGCCACCTGTCAATCCTTTTCAAACCGCCAGCACATCAAAGAGTAACGTATATTTTCGCCAGCCGGAGTCGGGGACCCGCTCCATCCTCTTCTCCTTTCCCTGCGGTTCGTATCCGCTCATCCGTCGTTTGCTTCGCCGATAATAAATACTCTTTACTTCATACTACTTCTACTCTTTTTTCTTTTCTTTTCTTTTCTTTTTTTTTTTAAATTTTTTTTACAATCTAATCATTGCAACTTTTTACGTTATGTTTATTTGTCATTTTCATTGCTAACTAATAGCAGAGCAACGTCAATTCCCAAGATTGAAATTATTTTTAAGATCCCAATAGTTACTCTTTATTGTTATTTTCTATTATTTTTTTTTCATTCATCTTTGTTTTTTGTTAGTTTAAACTAAATCTCTCCTCTTTCTTCGATCGTTTCATGCATTATTAGCCGATTGGCTGGGGTAAACATGTCTGGTCCTCTCGATCGTTTCGCAAGGCCTTGTAAGTGATTTATTTTCATATTTTCTGCTTTTTTATTATGAATTCACCAGTTCGAATCATTGAATTCCGTATCGTTTATGAATTCTAGGGTTTTTTTAGTACACAATTTCGTAATAGTATTCTTGATTTTTACTCTGCTCTGATTGTTCTGTTTAAGATCGTTAGTATTAGAATTTAAGTTAGTGTGTTGTAGAACACAATCGATGAACTGGTTTGATTGCTATACAGGTTTTGAGGGAATTGCTAGCAATGATGAACGAAAAGAAAGGAAGTCGGATTTCGAAATATCTGAAGATGATAGGAAGACTACAATTGGGAGTCTTAAGAAGAAAGCGATGAAGGCATCGAGTACATTCAGACGTTCTCTTAAGAAGAAAAGCAGGAGGAAAAGTGATAGTCAAGTTCCATCTGTTTCGATTAAGGATATTCGAGATATTGAGGAGTTGCAGACTGTTGATGCTTTCCGTCAGGCTTTAATAGCAGAGCAGTTGCTTCCTTCTAAACATGATGATTATCATACCCTGCTGAGGTATTTAACTAGCCTTGGAGGTTGCAGTTTCCTTTTTACTTTATGGATAATTGCTTAATTATGCAATTTTTACTTTGTATATGGAGATTGGTTTAGGTTATTCTGTGCCTTTGGAGGACAGTTCCATATTTGAATAGGTGTTTTCTTGCAGATTCTTAAAAGCAAGGAAGTTTGATATCGAAAAAGCAAAGCTCATGTGGGAGAATATGATCCAATGGAGAAAAGACTTCGGTACTGATACTATTTTGGAGGTGATCTCATCTAGTAATTTGATCTCATATATAATTGCACGAATGTCCCACATGATCTGCGGGATTTTGTTAGTTACTGTATTTAAAATTTGCCTATATATGCCCCAAGTTCTCTATCAAATGCTTACTACTATATCCTAAGATTTCTCTGATATAGTTAGTCAATTTTGCTTATCCAATTTGTTTATTCATTGCTTAGTTTAAAATAGAGAAATGCTGATTCACTTTAAAATTATATTTTTTTATGATTTAATCAGGATTTTGAGTTCAATGAGTTGAATGAAGTGTTGAAGTACTACCCTCAAGGTTATCATGGGGTGGATAAGGAAGGAAGACCTGTTTACATTGAACTGCTAGGAAAAGTTGACCCTAATAAGCTCATGCGAGTGACAACTTTAGAACGATATGTGAAATACCATGTGCAGGAGTTTGAAAAGTGTTTTGCCACTAAGTTTCCCGCTTGCTCTATTGCTGCAAAGAGACACATAGATTCCAGCACAACAATTTTGGATGTTCAAGGCATGGTATGTTTAATGTTGTTCATATCATTTTATAGTGCCACCATTTTCTCTTGGATTGGGTCTAATAAGAGTTTATTACATTTGCATGCTGCTCATTCCAATATATTTTCCTTAGGGTTATAAAAACTTCGGTAAGTCTGCACAAGATCTTATCCGGCGGCTGCAGAAGATTGACGGGGATAACTATCCTGAGGTAGGTTGTTCTGTCTGCTAATATGCTCAGATATTTGTGAAAAATACCTGCATTTTCAGTACTGATAGAAAGTTTTTAGAAACCGAAGTCAGGATTATGCTTTTCATTGTATTTTCTGCCCTCTGCAGACTCTTTACCGAATGTTTATCATCAATGCTGGCCCTGGTTTTAAGATGGTCTGGAGAGCTGTCAAATCCCTCCTTGATTCCAAAACAGCTAGTAAGATTCATGTAAGTTAAATGTTTATAGGGTTTCTTTTTTTATCCATTTAAGTATCTACTCTCCTCATTTTATTTAAGTTGCATTATTTTGAAATCTCTCTCAGGTCCTTGGCAGCAATTACCAGAATAAGTTGCTTGAGATTATTGATGCAAGGTGATTAAGCTTTTTGGTTGCATATGTTTTGATTAATGACTTCATCTGTAGTGGCAACTAAAATGATATCTTGAACTTGTTTAGTGAGTTACCGCAATTTCTGGGAGGTACCTGCACCTGTGCTGATCAGGGTGGTTGTATGAGATCTGACAAAGGTCCCTGGAAAGACCCCAACATATTAAAGGTTTAATATTCACTCTGTGATCAAGTCTGCCCTGGTTTTCCGATTCTTTTCTTTTCAGAGCTATCTCAAACATGTTTCTGAGCAATATGTTCATGCAGATGATTGCAAATGGCGAAGCACTGTTTACCAGACAAATTGTGACCATTTCAAATAGTGAAGGAAGGGTAATTGCCTATGATAAGCCATGTTATCCTGTGGTATGATTCAGTAGATTGTCTTTCAGACTGCATACCGATTTCAGCTTTGAGGTTTGCATTGGCTAGTATCTAGTTAAACATTTTCTTACTTTAGTAGTGCTTTTCTTTTTCTTCTCCTTTTTCTTTTCCAGAGTCATATAAAGAGTAGTGACACATCTGCAGCAGAATCAGGATCTGAAGTGGAAGAAATTGCTTCTCCGAAGACAACTAGAAGCTATTTACATCCATTATTGGATCCTGTTAGTGAGGAGGTAGGTTCTTAGTATTCCCAATGAATGATTTTGCGACTTGTCTTGTTGGTTGAAATTTTTGAGCCACATGTGCAGTGTGCACTGCAATTTCATAAAAGGGTTTTATTCATTTCATGCCTGATTCACACTTAAAGCATCACCGAATACCTGGATAGTGTTCTTTTGTGTGTGTGTGTGTGTGTGTGCGTGTGTGTATTTAAGAGTGTTTCTTGCTAGTATGCATGTTGAAGGCTTTTCTCACTTCAGATTGTATTCATAAAGTAACATCTAACTTGTAAATCCTAAGATGGCTAAGTGGTGTATGTTTACAAACTTTCACTAGGAATTCTTCAATCTTGAACTGATGACAACATTTTATGATGTTTTCATAGGCTAGAATGGCTGGTAAAGCAATCACTGCTGGTGGTTCATGTGAGTACGATGAATATGTGCCCATGATTGACAAGGTTGTGGATTCAGAAAGTGAGATACAAGTGTCGCGTCAGAGTCCATATAACTCTGCAGGTTAGCAATATGATCTGTCTTGAAAGGTCACTTAACCAATTGTACAAGAGAAATGATTTTGTATATTGCTGCCTATCAAGTATAAATAGAATATTCTTGTTTTGTTCCTGCATGTAAATTTGTTTGCTTAAAGTCAAATTTTAATACCTTTTAAGATGGTGTCACAGCCAGAGGTTGTTATTTATTAATTTCATTTTGTCATGCTGGCTTCAAGTATTGATAGATCTTAAATTCCCGAAAATAAACAGTATTTTGCCATGCTTGGATATCTCTTTGTTCTCTCTCTTCCTTACCATATCAAAGCTCTTTAGCTCATCATTGCAGATTTAACACTTCATGAGAACACTACAATTAGAGCCAATTGTTTCTTGCAGTGTTTCAATTTATTATATGTTTTTGATGAAGCCTACTGGCTTTGTTTACAGGAAAACCCCTGCTTTTGTCAGATCAAACTCCAAAAGGAATCTATGGTCGTATTAGTGCTGCACTTATTTTCTTCTTGACCCTTTTCACCTTTATCCGAGAAATGGTGTTGCGGCTGATCAAGAAGCAGAATGTAACTGATTTGACATCTAGTGTTCCGGACCAGCATGTTGAACCAATATACAAAGAGGAAACTCGCCCACCTTCACCTGCTCCAGGGTTCACCGAGGCAGACCTCCTGTCATCTGTCGTAAGGAGGCTAGGTGATTTAGAAGAGAAGGTTGAGATGCTGCAGTCAAAGAGATTCGGGATGCCTCATGAGAAAGAGGAGCTGCTGAATGCTGCTGTTTGTCGTGTGGATGGATTAGAAGCAGAGCTTATTGCTACAAAAAAGGTTTGATTCCAACCTGAGTACTAATGATTTCTTTGATGCCACTCCCTGTGTGATTCAAGGTTGTGACTAGCCTTAATATGCATTTCGATAAGTTTGTTTTGATGTTTTGTCCTCAATTGTTCGATGATTTAAGGTTTCCAGGATGATGCATGTTATCTTCCTTTCAGATGGGAAGCTTCTGCTATGTTATTGATTGTGCTTATATACATGTGCAGGCTCTTCATGAAGCTTTAATGCGGCAAGAAGAACTCCTTGCATACATAGATAGTCAAGAAGAAGCCAAAACTCGGGTAAGTAAAATATCATAAACTCAACCATCGATATGTATGCAAATTTGTTTTTCACCAGTTAGATAAATAATTGCATCTTTTGAATGCATGATGCAGAGAAAGAAGTTTTGCTGGTGAAATCAATTTTTCTTTATGAAAAATAAACTATCAGGTGGAGTTTCGCACAGACAGCAGTACTAGATAGTACTTCTATGTTCAAGAATCGAGATGGATAGACAACTATATATCTTTTGTAGAGCTTTGTTGATTCCTGATGATGCATTGCAGTCAGCAGATTGTAAATAAAGATACCAAATATACTACCATTATACAAGAACAAGAATATCACTATTTAGCATGTGAGATACACGTTTTTCCCTTTGGACTCGAGTGGTGGCTGGTTTCTGTTTTTGAGGTTTGTTGTTGCAGTTATAAATAAAAATACTACTCTACCAAATATACTACCCATACGAATTTTTTTGGGTACATTTTTTCTTATTCCAGTTTTTGGTACATATTTTGAAGTTAAGTTCTTATTAAATTGGAATAGACCACTTCCAAAGAAATGGTTGTATTGCTAATTGAATTGGAAAGTTAAAATTAGCAGTAATCAATATGACTCTTCATATACATATTCTGTTAAACCTTCATCATGTAATATTTCACCGTTAATTAGCAAGATTGACAACCATTCTCCACAACCAATCCAAATGAAAGCTAAGACTCGTAGGACTAATTGAGTGTTATTATGTTAATTATCTACTGACATTAGACTAATTTAGGGCCTGACCTTTGGGGATGACTTAACTCGTCATAATAATAATAATCTACTCATAGTTATTCATTCATATCAATTATGGTCCACAAATTCCTTCAAATATGATTTCGAAAAAAAAAAAAAAACAAACAAACAAAGGGCTTTTGGGTTTTACTTGTTTGAGCCCAACGAGCTTTCTTGTAACCCACTAAGGATATAGTAATCCAAAGGGCTTTTGGGTTTTACTTTATGGTTTGGTTTTATTTACTAACACCTGCCACCAACACCGCCGGAGTTCCGTTACAGAGGCAAGGGCAAAGCTCACTCAAACACTTTCCGATTCAGCTAAACTTGTTCAATCTCGGCATTATTGGGTTTCCAAGTTTAAAATTTCGGCTCGCTTTTGTTCTCAATGTTGATGCGTATTCAGAGGAACATAGTTTTCTCCAAGGTTTTGTAAACTTATCACTATATATGGCTTACTGTATTACATCTCCGATACCGTTGTTCTTCTCAATTATTTGACTTAATACTTTCACGATATCCGTCTTCTTCATTTCTAGGTTCTTCCATCAAATGGGGTTTCCAATTTTATTCCTCGGTCTTCATCGTCACATTTCTTGAGAGGTTTCAATGAGGCAGCAAATCATAAATTTCCGGCAATCTGGGGTGATAGTTTAAGGAGCTATCAAGTTGTGGTGGCTGCAACTCGTGAAATGGGGATTGGGAAAGATGGAAAGTTGCCATGGAAATTACCTTCTGATCTCAAGTTCTTCAAGCAGCTTACAACGACGACATCAGATTGTGAGAAGAAGAATGCTGTAGTAATGGGAAGAAAAACCTGGGAAAGTATTCCCCTTGAGTATAGGCCTTTACCTGGTCGCCTAAATGTCGTCCTGACTCGTTCCCAAAGTTCTAAAATTCCAGATGAAGAAAATGTTGTTAAATGTGGCAACATTCCATCAGCTTTGCAATTATTAGCAAAGCCTCCTTACTGTTCTTCAGTAGAGAAGGTGTTTGTCATTGGAGGTGGCCAGATATTCAGGTAAATTTTAAGCTTTTACACTTGCTATCTAGTTTTTATATTGTGGGTTGTTCAAGATATAGAGATAAATTTGATTTGATTTCATAATGCAGGGAAACACTCAATGCTCCAGGTTGTGAAGCCATCCACATTACTGAAATTGAGACGAACATTGAATGTGACACCTTTATTCCAGCAATTGATTCGTCTAGTTTCCGGCTGTGGTACTCATCCAAGCCTTTAGTAGAAAATGATATCCGGTTTTCTTTCGCAACTTATGTTCGGGTGAGAGCTAAAGCAACTGGATCTCCTTCAAGTAATGAAGTTGAGTCTGATGACAGTTCAAATCCCCACAATTTTGAGGTAAAAGACTATACTTTCCTGCCAAGTATGATTCTTGAGAGGCATAGGGACTAAATGTACCTGATACTTGTTAAATCATTGCAAATGACTAAGTGCAATTCAGACTGGATAGATCCAAATACATTTGCCAAGGTAGTCTTAAACTTTTGTTGTCTATACATCTTACTGTTCTTTACCTTACACTTTATCCGTACTATTCTTGCTGTATTTAATGTGAATATTAGAACCTTCTCATTGTGATGTTGTGGATACAATTCAAAATTTTGCAATCTTTCAGCTTCTTATGACTAAGTTACTTTAGTTGTTGAAGTATATCTTTCCTGTTAAACTGATTTTGTTTTTGTTTATACTTTGATACAAAGGTTCAGAATCAACTAGCTGAAAGAAAGACATATATACATTTGTTGCATAAGAATTTATGATCCAAACAAGAAGGTAGCAAGTAACATAGGGAGGGTTTAGAATGGTTTCAAAAAAGAAATATAGAATCACTGCCCTGTTTTTAGCATCGAAATGTCATTACAGTCAGTTTGTACATGATTTCGCTGTGATGAACTCTTATTATAGGCCATACAGAGAAACCTCTGTTATTAGATGTCTTATTTAATTATTCAAATTATAAGACAGGCTTTGATACTATAAAATGGTTCTAGCTAATAGGTTTCCACTAAGGAGAAGTGCAGTGATGTTTAGCTTCATATGCATCAGACACATTTGCTTGACTCTGTATGTAGTATATACCTAGGTTACTGATGCCAACCAAGCTGATAAATAGAAGGTAAATATAATATGCTTGGGTTAGCAGGATCAACTTAGCAAAAGGGGCAGCTTACTGCCTGCAAAAGCAGTTTATAACTTGTATAATGTAATCTGTGAGACTAGAGTTCAGCGAATGAACTCTCATTTAAAAGGTCTTATTGGCCAAATCAAACAAATACCAACAATATAATTGGAAAAACGAAACAATCAAACATAAAGACATTGTATTTTATTAAAACTGCAAGGTCCTAAATTCTGTACCCCAATGTTCTAACTTTCTTGCTGCATGGCAGCTTTTGCCCTGTCAGAGAGGAATTTGATAAGGCCATGAAGAACAACATATGGAAGTTCACTTTTCATCAGCTCTCCTGCAACTTCAGCTGGAGTTGCCTGAACCTCCTCCAGCAACCTCTCGATTTCCTTGAAAGTTGGATGATCTTGAATTTGTAGATAATTAGAAGCAAGTGTTTTGAAACCGCTAAATGTGCAGTAAGACATATGGAGATGCAAATCCATTCGGCCTGGTCTTAGCAACACCGGATCAAGACGGTCCTTCTTGTTGGTTGTAAACACTATAATCCGCTCATCTCCGCAAGTTGACCACAAGCCATCAATGAAGTTCAGTAGACCAGACAGAGTAACCTGTAATGGCAGAACAGAAAGTCAGAAACTATTAGGTAAAGAAACCTATCTTACATTACATATAAAAGGGATGAATAAATTAGATTTGTTTTGACGCATACCTTATCATCTTCAGCAGAATCTAGTGAATAATCAATGTCCTCAAGGACTATTATAGAGCGATTACCTGTACCAATCAATAATCTCCTCAAATCAGAATTGCACTGAACCTCCTTCAAATCCAAATCATAAACATCAAACTTGAGATGATTAGCCATGGCTGCAACCAAGCTTGACTTTCCAGTCCCGGGTGGTCCATATAACAAATACCCTCGTTTCCAAGCCTTCCCTACTCTCCTATAAAACTCCTTCCTTGATTTAAACCTATCAAGATCTTCAATGAGTGCCATCTTCATCTCCGGATCCATAGCCACAGTATCAAAAGTTGCTGGATGATCAAGTTTGATCGAACCCCAATAATCTGTTCCATTATAATCAATAGTGTGAAGCTTCAGAGTCTTCTTCTCTTCTCTGATCTCTTTTGCTTTTTGAAGAACGTAAGGCAGGTATGAACTCAGAACAATTTCTCTATGCTTCTTATGAAAACTCAGTTCAAAATACCATGTTTCCTCCTTATTGCTGCTATTTTTCTTGTTGGAAACTGATTTCTGATTAATCCGTGAAGACAACAGAACCCACTTTAACTTCACACCTTTGAACACATCAATCAGTTCTTGATTCTTATCAGTAGTGAGTCGCAATTCTTCTTCTTTCTCAGGCTTGTTAACCTTAACCCTTCGTGTGGATGATGACAGCTTTTCACCCAAATAAAGATTAGCGGCATGGAACATCTGGTTGGAGGTGAGGCCATCAGAATCTTCAATGACAACAGTGAGTTGAGAGGATAAAGAGGAGGAAATCTTTTCGAGACGAGAAAAAAAGTAATCCTTGATGCTCTCTGGGATGAAATCATTGGCAATGGTTCGCAGGAGAATGGCTGAGGCGGTGAGAGAGGCCGCTGCTGAGAGCAGAGTTTCATACGAAGGCACTGATTTTGTGGAGAACCCCATGTTCTTTTTCGTTGACAAGAGTTTTCAGGGTTTTAGGGAGGTCTAAGGTTTTGCGTTGAAGACTAAATAGATATACAAGATCTTCTTTTTTTTTTTTTCCTTTTTTGAGAAAAAGATACAAAATCTTTTGATGAATATTGGATTTAAAATAAATAATAACTAGGTTAATTGGGGAGAACGTAAGAAATTCGTTTCTGTATCAATTAGTATATATCTTAATAATAAACAAATTGGGACTAGAAATAGAAGTCTCTGGAATACAGGAAGAACTTTCCTCCTTTCGGGCTGAGAGGAGAAAAGCCCACAAAGCCCATAATATATGAGTAAGGAACTAAAACAAGTCCAAAAGAAGAGGAAAAAAGCCCAATAAAACCCCATATATATATGAAAATAATAATTTGGTGATAACAACAAATTAATTGATTGATTTTGAAATGGAATGTACAATAATGTGCATTGCAAATGCAAGCAACATTAATAGCCACCTAAAAGCAAAACCAAAATTAAGACATGTGTGACAAATCCCCTTCCGAAGTCTTTTTCCTAAGAAAAAAAGGAATATATTTATAAATAATAGTAAATCAAATGAAATGAGCTTTCAAATTGATTCATTAATAAAATAGACAGCTTTCAACAGCTTTCATGGATTATAAATAAAATATCGTCTTCAAATATCAAATCAACATCTCAATTTGAAGGTATAGTGACGGGTCCAATGTCGGAAATTAGGATACATTTGTGGTTTGCCAAGCTAATTAAACTACATACCCACAGGCTTTTAATCAATTTATTTAGACAAAGAGGAGTAATGTTATTATAATTTTCATATGCCCCACCGGTCCAATCTTGTTAAGGTTTAGCTTTATAGAAACCATCAACAACATGCAATCTGCCGGTCACATCCCTGCGTGCAGTGCTAACTCTAATTAATTGATGCCCTCTTAAATAGGTTTTGATGCCATTATAATTGTTGGTTGTTAACCAATCCTTGCTGGATTAGATTAGTGATAGAACTCGATGTTCATTAAGTATACTACATATCTTGAGTTTAAGTCTTGTAAATAGAGACGTTAAGAGAGTTTCTGTAATTGAGATGTAACATGACTCGACATTGGATTACTTGGATTTCAATGTGATTATCCTATGCAGGTGCGTTTAAAAAAAGAAATTTTTTTAGTTGCTTTGCTTAATTAACATTGATTGTTTTTGACAAAAATAGTGAAGTGTTGCAAACAAATTTTAAGTACACAAATTACTAGTGAAATTAGGAATTCGGCTAAGATTTTGTGGAACATTAAATTTCTTTTTTGGTGACTTAATGAACATTAAATTTAATTTTAAATACATGTTGGCATAAAGGACAAAGTTGCTTGAAAATGGGACAACCCTATTGAGTTAGCACCATTTCAAGCATGTCCCATGAAAGAAAGGGCACTCATTTTGTTCTCCAAACGTTTTTATGGCAGGGGACCCTACTAAGAACAATGGTTAGTTCTTCCTAGTTATGATAGCCTAACTAGGGCAATTGAATCTGAACTTAATAATTGTGTAAAAATCTAGCTAGTATCTAACTATAAACATAGTCTTTAAACAAGAATATGGGAAATTTGGAAATTGCAAAAGGATCATTCATATGATCAGATCAAATTGATGATCATAAAACTTTAAATTTGCAGAAGACATGAGCACTTGGCAATATGCTTATCAAACTACTAGAAACAAATAGAAGAAGTTCCTGATCATCTTCTGAATATTATTATATGGTTTGCCATCTATGAAACTTAATCAGAATCTAAATTTACAAATGAAAACATTTTGAAATCATGATATTAATTACAGAATAGAACAATAACTGTAAAAATCATCACCCACAACATACCAGACATCACATCTCTGGCAAATCTTAGGAGGAGCAGAAGAAGCTAAGCCAGTTGTTCCATAAAACATGACATCTTTCTTGTCTGAATCTTTCTTGTCATCTGACTTTGCAGCTCCAATGCTTATAATGGATGCATGTTTTCTGAACTTCCTCACCTGCTTAATGATCTTAACCGGATCAGCTTCACCAGTCACAGTTACTGTATTTTTGGAAGGATCGAGGACAATGGAAGTTATCCCTACAACGTCCGAGATTACCCTCATTACCTTGCGCCTGCACTTTGGACACAGCAACTCCACTGACAATGTAGTTTTCTGCAACACAAAAAAAAAAGATCAGTCAGATTTTTACCGTACTTTGTCTGAATTTAGATCAGAAACATTATTGAATATTAATTGATTCCAATATCATTATAACAGCAGTAAAAGTACTGTAAGATGTCAGTAACAGGGTGGGAAATGGCAGAGGAACAGAATGATGAGTCAAGAAAATTAAATGCATGAAATAGGTTTTAAGGGGAAAGGAACCTTGGACATTGGTTTTTGAATAAAGCAAACAGTAAGCTAGCTAGTAGAATAGAACAAGCTTCAATAGGGAGAAATGATGGAATCCAAACTTCCTATATAGTACTAGTATGTCTCAAATTCATTTGATTATTTACTTGGTAATGCAGTAATTTTGAGAGTATGGTATTTTTGGTATGGTTTATGGATAGAAGTTTGGTTGGGAAGTAAATGGACTGACAGGTTAGTTGGTAACAAAGTAAATGCTAGTCAGAAAGTTCTTGATTGGGTTACCAATGGCACCTTGCTCTCATTTAATGTGAAATTTTCATACGGCCAAAAACACCACATACAAACACAGCAACTGACAAATGCATTGAAGCAAAAGCACGAGTTCATCATAATGAGTCGTGGAATTGGTTTCGAGTGTAGCAGTTTCTCTGTCTCAGATACTAGTACTAGTAATAGTAACTCCAATGAGTAGTTTTTGCTGATAATAAATCATGACATTTGATTCAGTGAAACTTTGCAGTGAGATGTTGTCAGAGTAACTAGATACTCTTGCTTGTTTTCAGTACAACTTTGGCTGGATTTTCTGTTGTTATCCATGTCTATATCTCCCTTCTTCAACAGAATATGCTACATGAAACATTCTCAACAGTTTCTAAACAATATCCCACTTTGAAGTTGAGCTTGGTAAATTTATGGTATTAGATGAGAAACGATATCCCAAGCACATGTCACTGTGAGAAGTTTATTAAAGTTGCTTCACATGCAGACATCCTAATGTAGTATATGATCAGGTTTAAGAAGAAAGACTTTCAATACAAAAATTCTACCTTTCTAAGCTTTCAAAGCAGAGTGGATTCAAGTCTGCCAATAGCTTCAATTTTCATAATCACCATAGAAGAATACAAAACCATCCAAAGTTTCCAAGAAAAACAGTAAACTCAGAAACCAGCTGTATGAATTAATTGGCCATGTGGGCTCAAGATACAATGGCAGTGAGTAGTTGATACATCATTTTCCCTGTTTACCCAAACCCCTGTGCTCTTTCATTGTCTCTCTTTTCTCCCCTGTTCAAGTTCCCACTAGTAAATGGTGAACCAGATGAGACCATGCATGGCACCTTTACAAATATATAACATTGCAAAAGTTCAAATGCATTCACTCTCTCAGCCACAAATAATTCATCTCCACAATACTTACAAGTAACAGTAAGACAAACCACATGGTTTATTTTGATTTAAAGCCATTCCATGTTACATTGGACACTGAACATCAAATAGGAAAATAATTCTAAACATTCTTTCCCGAGTAGTGACTCACATATTCAGTTTTTACATAAAAAGAAAGGAAATCGAAAAAGAAGATTAACTAGCATAATCGTTAAGCAAAAGATACAGACAACATATTATTTTCCCAAACAAAGGGAAATTCAAAATCCCCAGTAAGACTAAGAGGTGAACGAACTATTTGAGCCTAAAGATGTGCAATACTCATATTCACTCTTAAAACTTTACTTTTACAACAACAGTATAGGAAACATATAAAAACCACTTGCACTTACAATCTTCGGTAAACAAACTGTCTCCTGAGCATATCTCTACCTTGATAAATTTCCATAGGCATCCTTTCTATTAGCTTTATCTTCTCCCTGCTCTGTTTTAACCATCTGTGAATAACAGCTAACTATCTTCTTATCTCGCTCATAATAGTCCTCCATTTTCTTCAAAGGTTTCAAATCCAGATCAATAAAATATACCTAGAAATTGCAACTTAGATTAGACGACTTTGTTCAGCATTGAGATTTTTCTCAATATTCTGAAACAGGAAGCTATGTATTGTTTTCTATATTTATACTAAATATTGAGCAAAACTAAAATCTCAAACCACAGACATTTACAGTGGATATGTTTGGGAAAAAAAAGAAGCCAAAACATGCAGTGAAAAAGCATTTGAGAATTGCTTTCAAATGTTATGGCAATGCTGAGTGCAACATTTTGGTATTCACAATTAACACTTAAATGAAAATGGGAAGAGAGTCTACCTTGTACTTAAATACTTGATTAGTTGCTCTAAGAGATACAGTATCGAAAGAAGATCCTGATTGCAATTTTCCATCTTCCTTCGGTGTAAAACAAATCATTAAGCTACAGTCTTTAGCAGTTGCAGCTATCAAAAAGTCCTTCACAATCTTCAAGCTTTCATCCAACGGAATGGTGTGCAAGGATGCATAGCAGTGTGCTTTTTTGTCTTTACTCAATTCTCTACAAATGACACAAGGTTGAGAAATTATGTTATAGTAAGCATGAATTGCCCCCTCAATGTCATAAGTATCAAGCTTCTGAACTTCAAGAAGTTGATTCAACACTCCAGAAGAGTAAACTGCATCAGTAACAAGCTGTATAAAACTAGTTGTGCGCAGGCCTTTATCTTCCTTAATGACACTCTTAAGTGCCTCTTCAAAGGCCTCGCCAACCCGAACAGTGGTGTTCTCAGTACCACCGCCCAAGCCCCCAAATACAAGAGAACCATTCAAAAATACACGGAAATTGTTCTGAGGAGTTGCATATAGAGCTTCAATAGCTTTAGCTATCCCGTCTCTTGATCCAGAGAATAGATCCAATGGATTATATTTACTAAACTCTGATATCTGTAAATATTTGGAAGTGTCAGAATTAATAAACTGCCAGAATAACATAAATATTGACAAAAATGGCTATATTAACCAACAGATGGGTGAAACAAAATAAATGCTAGAATAAACACTCTGTCTCTTCCACTTGCATGTTATCACAGTAATAATAACTTAGCTCCAAAAGGCACCTACGAATACAAAGAAACAATTACCTCATGGTTATGCAACTTCAGTGCTTGGTGCAATCTAAACCGAGGTGTGGTTCTTTTAACGGCATTTTCTTCAGCTATGAATCTTGAAATCGGGAGAAATCCACATTTGGGCTACTTTATTGAAAGAAATGGAAAGTAAAACTTAGTAGAAAAAACAAAATCGTATAACCGACAAAAAGTAGAAGTTGATAACACAAAGAAATTGAGGAAAAAAATACATAAAAAGAAAGCCACCTTTATCTCAACAGATATGCATGGTCCAGCTTTATGAGTACCTGAAATTTGAAAAAAGAGAAAAAAGGGTGCAACAACATAAGAACCTAATTTATTTTGTGTATAGATTAACTACTCATACACTGGCGTATGGGGAGCACATACAATTCTATATAGCTCTTCTCCAACTTGCATTTTCCCACATCATTACATCATAAGTACAAGATAGCAATCTAGTTAACAAAATTACATTAAGAACAAAAATTATTGGCCATTCTAGTTAGTGCAGAGTAAATTCAGATAAAGCAATTGCCAAACAGATGATGTGCCGGGAGCTACTTCCAAATCTGTACTAGGTAAACAGTCTGCAAGCCACACTCTGATGAAAGCATGTCTCCTAGTACTTTGACTCTTATAAGGATAAGCTGGAATGCAGCTTGAGACCTATCTAATTAAGCTTTAGCTCTAAACAAGATTACAAGTCTTGTTTTCCTCTGTATTAAAGAGTGACAAATGAGAGACTATCCCTTTTACGTTTGTAAGCACAACATCACAAAATACATCACACTAGATAAAGAAAAGGCAAAATTACCATTTCGAAAGATTGAATGATCGGATATAATGAGCACAGAATCACGATTTGCATCAACCTGTGATGAATCAACGCGCCAAGCAGGCCTTAGACAAATCACATTCTTTGCAACAGACTCAAGGAATTCCTTAGTCACAAGAACAAGCATCTGCCAAACTCAAATACCAATAATCCAAATATTAACAAACTTAAACTTTCAAGCATAAGCAACTATTTAGCAGTAACAAATTTCTTGAAAACTAAATTAAAAAGATAAAAATTTTGATAAACAGTACATATATATACCCCGGAATCCACATGTGTAGGGCCTAACAAAGGGCTCATGACATGCGTAACGTAAAGTTGCTCTACAATCTCTCTGCTTGGCGACGCCAGGAGCTCCTTATTTTCTCCCCAGAGAAGCCGTTCATGTGTTGTTAAAGTTCCATTGGCGTTCACTCCACTTTTGCCGTTCCGTTGTGACTTTTGTATTCGCATCACTTTCCCAATCTTATAATTTTATCCATGAAAATTCCAAAAAAAAGGAAACAAATTTATCACTTTCCTACTTCACTTTTATCATTCTTAAAATAAAAATCTAAATTATGGGTAAAGAAGATTTCTTGAAGAACTTACGAATACAGGAGATGACCCAGTGTAAGCGAGAACAAGATTAGCAGCTCCTTCTCCTCTATAGACCCAATCAGCTGCATCTTTTTTCTGTAAAACCACTTTCTCCATTTATCTATGGCGGCTGCGATTCATTCACCAATTGAAAACCCACAATCAAAAAACAAAAAGAAAAAGCTAAAGCCAATAAAGAAAATATCTTTACATGCAATGGGGTACCTGATCGGAAAATCTATGAAGAATGCTAAAAAGTGATCGAAGGAAATCACCGCCAAGCAATCCGAAATTGAAATAAGAAGCGAAAATTTGTCAGAATTTTGCTTTTTTAGTAAAATGTAGTCTCTGACTCTTTGATTGAAGAAGAAATTGAAAACGCAGAGGAAGAGATTAGAGAGAAAGGGCAGGGCGGCTTGAAAAAGACGAGACTCTAATCAGTTTAAGCTCAGCTTATTCGTTGACTAATCAAAAACAAATTAATAATTTGACTGCGTTTTGGGTATAATAATTTTTGTTGTTGTTGGGATTGGGAACCGGATGATGATGATATGGATACATGCGTCATTTCACACACACACAAAAAAAAAAAAAAAAAAAAAAAAAAAAAAAAAAAGATAAAAAAGAATTTTGTCAATTTGGCCCTTTTAGACGTTGAATGGAACGACATCCGATTTCTAAAATCGAGGAATAAAACGACACATCACTTCCTTTTCTTTATCTTTTACTACTAGCTAGTACTAGTATCTTTTAATCTTTCTTTTTATCCTTTGGGTGGACCCAAAAGAAAGGTTTTCTTTTTCCCGATTGGGAAAGGTTTACATCCTAGATTACTTATTATACCTTTGTGGACTGCCCTTTTCTTTTTTTGATTGAAAAGGAAATATCAAAAGAGAAATATAAATATAGAAAAATGTAAATAATAATACCATGGGATGGAAAAAGAATATTAAAACTGCAATTTGCATTAATTTTTGGTAGGCTAACGCAAGAATATTATTTGTAAAGTTAGAGATTAGTGGTAGATGATCAATATTCTTATCTCCAATGAAACGTGATATTATAACTTATGAGTTATAAATTATATCACTACAATCTTTAGTAGCAAAAAATCTTTTTGAGCATCATACAAAGCAAATTAAGAGTATTCAAATGGGCAAATTGCATGGAGCAAAGTTAGCACGTTTTATTCCCATATATAAATATAAATAAACAATAATAGTAGCCTAGAGCATCACTATATAAAATATATATGTTGTTCAAATTTTAAATTCTAAATAAAAGGAAGTGATATTCTTTCATCATAGCCTCACTTTTTTTGTTTTTGTTTTTTTTTTTGGTGAAACTCACTTTTTTTGTTTTGAAATGTATATATTTGAGATTTTTTTTGGCCCAAGTATATAATTAAGGATTAGTTAAGTCAATTTACCTCCTTTTGTGTGGGAATTGAGGGATATCGTAAAAAGATGAAAAACTCTCATGGCCGAAAGAATATCTATAGAAGAATTATTAATATACTTACGGGCCACCTTTACATTGTCTAGGCCCAAATCGCTTCATAATTGCTTGCATTATTGTGAGCCCAAGCCCACGTCGGTCCATTTCCCTTTTTGTTGGGTAAGTCTAAAAAGTTCCATTTTTTTTTTTATAATTAATCAATCTATTACCCAAGAAAAGCAGAAACGACTTACAGTGATTACAATCATAAGTATTTCGTTTTTTTTTGGAAGTGTACTAATTGACAGGGTTACATATTCGCGATAATTCATAAGTTAAATAATAAATAAGTTAAAGGAGCTGGGTAGACAAAATTTGTTTTATTCAAGCAAGTTTATGGTGTCAAGAAACCCTGCATTTTTGCAAGCTATTATTTGAAAGAGATTAGTGGGATTGAATGTTCCCCGAGCTGAAGAGATTCTTTTTTGCACGTTAACTTAATTAACCACATCTTCTATTTCTACATGCATAGCAAGAAATAAACGTTTTTCTTACTTTTCTTTTCAAGGCATTCGTTGATGAGTGATTTGATAGAGTGAAAACAATTAAAAAAGGATGTGTGGATGCAAAATGTTCAAGGCATATATTGCATTTATACATATATCGTACGTACAACTTATGTAGAGAAGTCAACAACATGAGGCTCCAAATTAATTGATCCAATTGATCCAAGGGTTGTACGATTTCATATATACCAAAAGGTATTTGTTCGTTTAGGTAATCCGATATTTAGCCTCATAAGAAACCGTTTCCATATATGCGGTTGTGGTCGCTATGGCTTGATTTTAACTTCTAGTCTTTCACATTGGAATTCAATTTGGTCTATATTTAGCCAAGGGCCAAATTGGGACCTTTCCTAGTCCCTAGACTTTGTCACAAACAAAATTTTTTTTTTTTTTCACAAAATATAATGATATTCGAAAATCTCATTATAACCACATATTTTTATATGCGCAAAGAATCTAATAAATAATCACAAATACAAACCACTTCTATTAGCAAAACTGACTAAGTTCATATAAATTAACATAAAAATTCTATACAATTTATATGCATTGGGACTTGACTTAGGACTACAACTACCAATTTTGTCATGACTAAAGCATAATAGTCAAGAGTCAAGACAAAAAAAACAAAGTGAAAGAGCCAAGGAACATTGATTGACCCAAAAAAGTTGTGGTTATGTGGTGTTTTTTCTTTGTTCTTTTTTTTTCTTTTTTGGTTTAAGGTGGTCATGTGGTTTCTATGGCTTTGGTTTTATCTTCTTTTCTTTTTCATAAATAATCTCTCATATACACACACAGGAAAAAAAAATTGTTTATACCATCAATCGTGGTAATTTGATATATAATAGAATACCCAAACAGAAAAGATATGGACTTAAAAAAAGTTTTATACGTGTCAACTGTCAATTACGTGTAGCAAGGCTGTGATTTATCAAAGATGATAGCGAAAATTGAATGGAAAAAGGCATTTACGTACTCTTTTATGATTCTTAGCCTCATCATCCAATGGGTGGTTTTAATTTGATTGGCTGAGGTCCCCTCGCCACTCTCACTGGCTCGGCCGTGTTTGGACTTTGGGTCTCGTTTTCTTTAATCAATTTTCCATATTTTGTTTTGGTATAATCAAAATCATTTTCCTGATTTTTCATTTGTATATATATACGTATTTGTCCGATTATCTGTACGTACTTAAATGGATTCCTACGCTTTTCTATTAGTGGGCATGACAATTCTTGAAAAGGATTTCAATCGTTTGCAGAACCATAAAGACAGGATATATATGCGCTCTGATCGTATGACTTATAAATACACAATTTTATTTTATTTTAATTAAGTTTCTTATAATGGAGGAATTTTAATAAGTTAATTTTAAAGAAAACAATAGTAATAAATAATCATTGAATCATATATTTTGATACTTCTGCATGTAATTATATATATTACGAGAAAAGAAAAAAAAAAATTAGCTACATTTAAGTGCCATGGACCATTTTTAATTCATTTATCAACTTATATATGTATGATATGTATGGAGGGATGATAACAATTAAGTTAAGATGTTTATATATTAATAATTTTTTATTTCTTTTTGTTAAACTATATTTTATATTTTGATGTTTTACCAAACATCATATGCATCCAAGAAAACTATATATATTTTCATCTTTTTCTATTTAATTCACTTGCATATTACCAAAAAAAATAAATAATGATAATATAGATCAATATAATAATAATTATAATGATGAAAATGATAGTATATCATGAGTACAAATACTAGAAAAATTATACTAATACTATGTATTATGATGTCATGATCACGTGTAGTTATTCCACATCCATAACTTTTTTCAAAACCTAATTAAGGATTTATCTCAAATATCAACTCTATAAATATGGCACCATTTCACCCTTCACTCTCCGTTCTACGCCCTTCTCTGAGCAGCAATAATTATTAGCAACAATTTCATCAGAAAGAGAAGGCAGCAAAGAACTTAAACATGGAAGTATTTGAAGTACTTCACATGAACAAAGGGAATGGCGAGACCAGTTATGCAAAAAACTCAACAGTTCAGGTCTTTTTTCTTTCTTTCCCCTTTTGGCCTAGCTTTTGAACTCTGTCTGTCGACTCTGTGTCATATATAATTTGCCTTTTTCATTTTTGCAGAGCAAAATCATCTCTGTGGGGAAGCCAATAATGGAGGAAGCAGTGTTAGAACTATCATGCAACAGCAATGTCATAGAAAGCATGGGAATTGCAGACTTGGGTTGCTCGTCCGGACCAAATACCTTATCTGTGATTTCCGAAATTATGGATATGGTACAGGCCACGAACCATCACCTTGGCCGGCCGGTGCCGGAGTTCAGGGTGTTCCTCAATGATCTTTATAGCAACGATTTTAACTGCATATTTATGTCATTACCGGCTTTTTACAAAAGACTGAAAGAAGATAAGGGTCTGGGGTTAGGATCCTGTTTCATATCATGTGTCGCTGGCTCTTTCTATGGCCGATTGTTCCCTAATAACAGCCTTCACTTTGTTCACTCTTCTTCCAGTCTTCACTGGCTCTCCCAGGTTAGTGTATTTACAGTCTCATGCATATATATGTGTTAAGAATCTATAAATTATTAATTTATTACTATAGGTTTCCCTTTTTAGAATATAAACAGAGTAAAGCTCTGTAAAGTGTAAAGTCCGAAAACTTTTGGTGGGTAATATAGTTTATTGATTAGTTTGATTCATGGTTTTTCTTCTTTTCTTGTTATATCAAAATTCTCATGATTGATATATACTTAACTTGAATATAAAGCATGATGATATAAGATTTCATTAATCTTAATAAGGATCCTATATATCATATATTCAGGACCACCAAATTCAGGGGACATAGTGGGTGCAAATTGCCAAAATGGAAAATTCAACTTGAGAAAAATAAAATCCTCTTTTTGCATATATAGTATTATTTGGACAATAGTACTACTACATATTATATGCACACCTCAAGCCCCACCGATAAGAAAGAACAAGGTCCCATATTCTTTCGTCTCCTACTCAAGTGGGGTTGGGTGTGTCCAAATCTATAGTAGTAATAATCAACAATTCAATTATTCAATTACGTAATAATGTTGAAAAACTTGTCTAATTTTGCTAATTTTCTCATATTCACATTCCTACAAATATATAGTTTATATTCCACTTATAATGTTCAAAACCTTCATTATATCAAATAGTTTATAATTATATTTTCCATCAAGAAATTAATTAGTTTCGACTTATAAAAAATTAATTTGAGGACGTTGAAGGAAGTATGGGCAATTAATGTTTTATACATGTACAGGTTCCAGCCGGGCTGGAGAGCAATGCAACGACACCATTAAACAAGGGGAAACTCTATATCTCAAAGAGCAGCCCTCAGAGTGTGCTGGATGCTTACGCATTGCAATTCCAGAAGAATTTTTCAGTGTTTATAAAGTCACGTTCCCAAGAATTGGTTCCCGGTGGCCGCATGGTGCTTTCATTCATGGGCAGAAAATCCTTCGATCCCACTTCCGATGAAAGCTGCTATCAATGGGATCTTTTAGCCCAAGCAATAAGGAGCATGGTTGAAGAGGTATATATGCAAAAATATCAAACGAGAATCAATCCTTAATAATGAGGAATCAATGTAAAAGTTTGAATGAGCTTTTTCAGATTTGACTAACTATAAAATCAACTAGTGAAGGTTTATTATTTTTTTTTTGGTCCAGGGTCTAATTGAAGAGGAAAAATTGGATTCTTTCAATGCCCCTTACTATGCTCCAAGCGCCGAAGAAATAAAGGTGGAAATACAAAAGGAAGGGTCTTTTGTAATCGATCGACTCGAAGCTTTTGAAATTGATTGGGATGGAGGCGCTGTTAGCGACGTCCACACCGCGCAAGGGAAGCTTATGATCGGACAGCGAGTGGCGAAAACCATCCGCGCCGTAGTGGAATCGATGCTGGAATCTCATTTTGGAATTGGACCAGATTTGATGGATGATTTATTCTGCAGATATGCGGAGATTGTTGGGAATCACTTGTCAAAGACAAGAACCAAGTACATCGATTTGGTTATTTCCCTGATTAAAAAGGGTTGATTAAATGATTAATCTAATCAAATTTGGAAGAAAACAGAGCTAATTATAGTTATAGATATTAAGATTAAGTCTGCAATTTCTTACTTTTGTAATTGTATGTTTCTGCTTGTTTTGTTTGCTTTACAGTATTTTATACTGGTGAAATAAAATTGACGAAGTTAAATCATTAATGAAGCCCAGAGTTTATTTGATTAAGACATTCACGATTTTTAAGCACCAATATTGATGCAAGCAGTTGAAAAAACATGTTAAAGAGACAGCTACGGCCTACGAACGTACTTGGACCGGTTTACTTTTAGTAGCCTCGTTGTTTCTTCTGTTATCAGAAACTTCTTTTGGATCTTCTTAAATAATTAAACATATGTGGACGTGGTTGTCCAACATCTTTTTTTCCACCTCGTTTGAATTTTGAAGTCATCTTGTCTGGTTACCGAAATTGCACCAAAATTTCTCGATACCTATAAATAAGTTCACGTTTTAAATCTGGAAATTAAAGATGCCATAACAACAACATGCAGAAGAACAACATAAAAGCTTGCAACTCTGCCGACAGAATCAACTGTCATCATCATCATCTCTCTAAGATGTCAAATTCTCCAACAACCTAGGCATAATCTATATCTACTTCAAGCTAGCAATTCCCCCCACCAAGCCTTGTGGAAAACGTGATAATAATGATGCCCAAATTTCATCATTTGATAGCATGCAATCAGTTGATTTTATGATTCTTTCGTTTTGGGGGAGAAATCGTTGAAGATATGAATGAATTTCAATTTGCACCGACTATAATTAGTTCAATTGTCATAATTAATGTACGTATAGTAGTCAGTAGTCAGAGAGTGAAAGAGTTGAATTTTTAGACTTTCATTGCAAGAGAAACAAAGCAAAGTTTGAGTTGTTAATTTCCGAATTTCTAAAGCAAAGGAATCAAAATGAATATGATCCTACATAGATTTTTCACAAGACCTCTCTATATCAGCAGGACAGAGAACTAGAATAACTATACAAAAATGAACTCATTCCTGACGTATATATTGCGGTTTCCTTTTATTGCCAAGTTCGGCATCGATGGAGTTCTGTAATTAACGTCCTTTCAAAGCGCACTCGGCTTTGAGATATGGATGAAATGATCATTTCAAGCACTATCAGAAGGCCAAAACTTTGTAGGCCAATAAACCAACACACCATTTTTAAACCGAACACGTGTTTTCCCATATTCAATGATCTAATGATAATATTCTGAGTTGCCTTCATATAACATTTTGATGAAATTATCTTCCCCAACATAAGGAAGAAGAAATGTTTAAGCTTGTGGAAGATCCTTGTTATTATTGCCTTTGTTTTTACGCTGTGTTGGTTCTTGGTGCCCTGTTATGTCTTGCTAGTCAGTTATGGAAGATGCTGAAGCAACTTAATGATGAGGAGGAATCCAGAGGTGTGGAGATTCCTCCGGGAAGTCTAGGATTTCCTTTCATAGGGGAAACTGTTCAGTTTATGGCTGCCATCAACAGTGGCAAGGGATTCTATGAATTTGTCCGAGTTCGCAGTCTCAGGTTTGTGCTTTCATTTCCCATTGATCTGAAGTTAGCGGATAAGGGAACTTATTATTGCATTTAGATTCTCTCTAAGTACTCTGTTTTCAAGAAACGCAGCTTTCAATTCATTGACAGGTCTATTAGTAGGAAGATATTTTCTAAAACCCCACACCTTACTCGTGGAGAATAAAGTTTCATAATATTGGCATGTGATTTTTTTGTTTTTCTTAAAATTTGAGGAAAAGGGTATTCGAATTTTTCATTGATGTGTTTGAATTTTGTTAAAAAACTCTATTCTTATATACTTGGGACAATATTCATGGAAAATGATTACCAATAAGCAAAGATAATTGATTGGCACTAATTGGGAAATTGAAACACTTGGACTTTGGTTTGAGAACAAAATGTGATACAATGAACATATATAGAATTGTGAGCATCTCATATAATTGAACAAAAATTGTCCAATTCTTGGAACAATTACAAATTGGGGTGTTAGAACTGATTTTTGCTTGGTAATGATTTTTTTTTTGTGGGACAGATATGGGAATTGCTTCAAAACCAATATATTCGGGGAAACCCATGTATTTGTGTCGAGAACTGAATCAGCAAAAGCAATCCTAAACAATGAATTAGGAAAGTTCACAAAGAGGTACATAAAGTCAATTGCAGAGCTAGTGGGGAATCAGAGCCTGCTCTGTGCTTCTTACCATCAACACAAACTGCTCCGTGGCCGACTAGTCCATTTGTTCTCCACTAATTCCATATCGCTGTTAGTTAAACAGTTTGATCAACTCATTCTCAACAATCTTAATTGCTGGGAAGATGGTGCTACTGTCATTGTTCTTGATCAAGCTCTTAAGGTTGGTTTGCTAATCAAATCTCTTTTACATAAATAAATATACCAACTTGTTTCTTATAAACCTGAGGTAATACTAACATGCAACCACAATGAACCCAACTAATCTGGAGTTGAGTTTACCAATATTCCCCCCTACGATATTACTAATCCAGATCCAGCCCGCGTTGCATATCTGGTTTTGGTGGGTAAATTTACTAACGAGGACAACTACTTAAACTTAAGACATACTCAATTTGAAACAAACTGCTTACCACTTGATCCAATCCGGCATTGTCATAAATTTATCAATATTGATTGGCTCAATGGGTAAATTTCTTGAATATTTCCTTGTAATGATGGGCTCTTGTTGAGCCCAAAGATTCTGAATGGCTTAATTTCAGGCCTGAATCTGGACACTTTAGGGCCTTAGGTTGTAGACCCAACAGTTAAGGGATAAAAATGGTTGTCTTCGACAAGAATTCAGTCCAGACATGACTTTTTGCCTGTCTGAATGAATTTACTGTAATGATTTCATATTGTTGCAGATAACATTCAAAGCAATGTGCAAAATGCTGCTGAGTTTGGAGAGTGGACAAGAACTGGAAGATTTGCAAGAGGATGTAGGTCATGTTTGTAAAGCCATGCTTGCATTCCCTTTGAGGTTTCCCGGGACACAATTCTACAAGGGCCTTCAGGTAACCAAACAAGTCACTAATTATGGGCCTTCAAAAATAAAATTGGGCTCAGACTCTAGCCCAAAATTCGAATCCACATAATTTCTTGGAAGTAAACACTTTCCATTGATCAAACAGGCTAGAAAAAGAATTATGAGCACATTGGAGAAGATCATTAGAAGAAGAAGAGAAGGTTTAGATTCTAAAAATGAAGACTTTCTGCAACACCTTTTAGCAGAGGATGAGAATTCATGTTCGGATGGATTAATGTATAGACTAAGTGATGCAGAGATTCAAGATAATATATTGACCATGATTATTGCAGGTGACCAAATTCCCCAAACTAAACCATTTTTTGCTTGATATTTTAACTCAAGAACCATAATTAATTAAACATTATGTTATAAATCAGGTCAAGATACGACAGCAAGTGCAATCACATGGATGGTCAAGTATTTGGGAGAGAACCAAAAAGTCCTTGACCAACTTAAGGTTTTTAACTGATTTCATTCTGTTACATGCATTATAAGTGCATTCACAATTTTCTCACTAACTTATACTACTTTTCGGCGAATTTCTTTTCATTTATTATTTCCACAGGCAGAGCAACTTCAACTTGCAGAAAAAACTTCGAAAAAGTTGTTCCTTACTTTGGATGATCTTAACGAAATGCCCTATGCTTCTAAGGTGATTAATTAAACTCACCATTGATGGGTTCTTTTGAATTTTATGAACTCTAATTAATTACAATGTTAAAGGGTCATTATCACACTTAAAACAGGTTGTTAAAGAATCACTGAGAATGGCCTCTGTTGTACCATGGTTTCCAAGACTTGTGCTTCAAGACTGTGAGATTGAAGGTAATTAAGCAAATAAACTTTGATTTCTTCTAGGAATATTATTATAGTGAGATTAATCACATACTTAATATTTCTTTTGTTTATTGCTGGTGTGATTTAATAGGATATAAGATAAAGAAAGGATGGAATGTGAACATTGATGTTAAATCAATTCACCTTGATCCCATGGTTTACAGTGAACCCAACAATTTCAATCCTTCAAGGTTTGATGTAAGTCTCTCTTTCCTAATTTGTGTTAAAATTTATGCTAATTAAGTCTATGTTTATACAAGTTTATAAATTGAAATGTATCTTGTTTGGTGACAGGATGAATCTAAGCCATACAGCTTCCTAGCATTTGGAATGGGATCAAGAACTTGCTTGGGAATGAACATGGCTAAAGCTATGATGCTTGTTTTCCTTCATCGTTTTCTGACCACTTACAAGTAATCATCTCATTCATCATCCAATCTTATTTAATAATTCATGGCATCGGTATCTTGAATTAAAATATTGAACATTGCTATGTACCCAAAAAAAATATTTTTTTTGACATTGCTTAAATCTTAAAATTAGATCCCTTGAATGTTGTTAGGTTGATAAATGATTAAGGACATCCAAAATGAAAGGATGGTGTTAATTAATCACAAGGAATTGTTTTGTTTTGTTTGCAAGGTGGAAGGTGATGGACTCGGATTCAAGTGTTGAGAAATGGGCACTTTTTTCAAGACTAAGGAGTGGTTGTCCTGTGCAGGTTACACGTATTACCTAGGCCTAGGCTGAAGAATTTAGCCAAATTAATAAGGATAATAATAAATACCACTCATTAATTAAAGGTTAAACAGGGAGTTGGTCTCTTTCCAAGAAGAAAACGGGTGGTCACTTCAGAGATTTAATTATTGATGTAAATTAATTACCACCTAAAGTGATGATGATGGTATAAAGTGTAAAGTTTAATCGAGAGATTAGGCAAAAGCTTTCGCCTAATTCTTGTGGTCAACATAAGATCGATCGCACGATCAATACGACATTAAAAATTTCAAAATTAGGTGGTTTTCATATGTAATTGTTTACCTTCTTCCTTTTTATCCAAACCTACGTGTATATTAGTATTTGGTCGTTTAAATACTAATAGTAGTACTAGATTATACCTACTAAAAGAAAAACAAATCTTATTTTATGATGACAAATTTGAAAAATTGTGTATTTTAAGTTTTTTTTTAGTTTCTTCAAAAAAAAAAAGTATTTTTCTATAGTGTATGGTCAATTTAAAACTGAATATTTTCGAAATGCCAGCTTTTAAAATTAGCTAATTTAAAATTTATTATTTAAGATCTTTTTCCTAATTGAGAAGTACTCCTCACTCTTCACCAAACAACCCAAGTTGCAATTAAAAGGTAAAATGTTTTACAACCTATGCATATGGTTGATTTATTTTATTATTTTTTTTTACTAACTCTTCTAACCACATTTCGACCCTAACGAGCTCAAAGTCGAACTATGTCGGATCTGAACTCCATATGGAGAGAAGCTCTCTTAATACCAGTTTTCGTCATTCATAAGATTCGAATTTAAAAACTTATTTAGATAACATTGAACTACTTTCACTCAAACCAACATGTATTAATTTATAAATATAGACATAGGTTTAGGGCTGTGCAAGTTTCGGGTCAACCGATTGACCCGACCAAAACCGATCCGAAATTGGTTAAATCGGAACTAGTCAATCGGTTTCACGGTTTATTCGGTTTAAGTGTCGGTTTATTCGGGTTAGCGGATCGGTTGTTGGTATAGTGATGAAAACCGAAACCGACCCGAGAAACCGAAATTGAAAATATATATGTTTAGTTTTGATATTTTAATTTTAAATATAATATATATTATATTATAAATTAAAAACCTAAATATATATAACATTAATAATCATAAAATCAAAACATATATTTTTAATTTACATTTATCTTAATTCTAAAATATAAAAATATGTAAACTAAATAAAAAAAAAAAAGTAACTAAAGTACATTCGGTTCTAAACCGAAACCGACCCGAAACCGTATAACCGACTACCTTCGGTTTTTGTCGGTTCCTATTGTAATCGGGTCGATTTCGGTTTCTATAATTATATATCGGTTAAGTCGGTTAAGTTTAAAAATCGATCCGAAAAACCGAAACCAACCGATTGCACACCCCTACATAAGTTGACAGAGACTATAACAATTCTTATTCCTTTACTATTTAATTTCTCCAAAATCACTAATAGTTCTACCTACTAGCTGCTTAAATTAATAAAAATTTCAAGGTCTGGATAATATTTGGTCGACAAAGTTTGGATAATTTGACTTAAATTAAAATGATTAATATACATATATACTCTATAGCAACAATTTAAAGACTAAGATGTCGGTACAGAAGAAGCAGACCTCGTTGTGACAACCTAATTTAAGAGCAGCTCAATGATGAGTTATGACACACACACAGGTTTCTGTTTGCTAGCTATATTAATAATACTAGTAGTAGCATATTTATATGGCAATATCGTTTGATTAATTGACAATTTTAAATTTATATAGCTAAGCTAAGGTATGGTACGTAGCATATGGAAGAAGACTAGAAGAGCTGCATGTATATATAATAGAATAATGTAATGTAAATAGCTTGTCTCTATACATATAAACCTGCCAGAAATAATCCAGCTTGTCCAACTAACCCTTGCCCAAATTAGAGATAGGCAGGCAGCTAGCGGGCTGTCCCTCAATCTAAGGGCAACGGACACAATGTGGTACGTTGCCAATTTTGACTCATATTTTTCACTCTTTCTTCAATTAATCAATGTTAACAAAATCTTGGGTCATCCCTTCCCTTCCAAAAAAAAATAATAATAATAAGGCTCTCATTTTTTCTTTTTAAAAAACGTTAGAATAAATGATATTTCAATTACAATTAAAGGTGGAGGAATGACAGAACAATAACTCGAATCTTTGTCGAATTCGAGTAATCAGTAATTGACGTGTGCTCTGAACATTAGATCAAGAATCAATGACTCAATGCTCGACAACAAAGTCACTTCTTGCAGGCAGCATTTTGGGTTATATATATGCAACTTTTCTAATTTGAAAACCTATTGTTCCTTCCCCATTAAAATGGGAGGTTGGCTGGCTGCGCCATATATATATTATACTTTGATTCTAACACAACAGAAACCCCATTGCTAACCCCCTTTTTCTTTCTAATTTACCAAACAAGGGAATTAATGGATAAGAACGCCTCACCCTCCTATACCTAATAATTATACTCTTTATTAATTTATAAAGACGTTCACATATATACCAAAAGAATATAATTCAATATTAATTAGCAACGAATAATTAAGTAGTACTTATGAAAATGGGGCAAATCTTAGAAAGGAAATTGTCAAAGAGTTGGAGCATAGTTTTGTTCTACTAGTTGACTTGCTTTAGCTCTCTCTTCTATGATTAAAGCAGGCAAAGATGTGCTATATATTTCAAAGCAAGAGACCACAACTGTTTCTTTACTTAGGTCCACAATTAAGAAACACATGCATGGCCAACCAATTTCAAATTACAAAGACAATGATTTTTTTCCCTTATTATTATTTCTTCTTTAAAATGAATGGTCTATTGAACGTTGGATTGTATGTTACATCCAAAAGAAAGAAAGAAACAACAAAAGAAAGCAATTTTGGAAATTATTAAAGAAGAAAAAGCTTCATATATAAAATGAACCATCACAATGTTTGGGAAATTATGTTACTATTTAATTAAATCACTAATGAAACTTTTTACAATAACCAAATAAAGCAACATATATTATGTGTTATATGGACAACAAAAGTATAAATAAAGACTCGGCGCAGTTTGGTATCTAAAATACAAGGTATGGTGGGGACAAATATTAATTTGTTCTAATTCTTTTGATTAGTGTTTGTTTGCAATATGGATTAAGTAAAGTTTTTTCTTCACATTAAAATCTTAATTATTCAAGTTCATGATGTTGACCCAAACCAATCAAGTAATGCATTTTATTCAATTGTTTATAGCCCTCTTTTGAATTAATTGTCGATTGTCACCGACTCAATGTAATCTAGTGGTCTTCTTAACCCATATTCGGTCTCCTCCAAATGACTTCTCACCCACCAAAGCCAAAATTTACAAAAGAGAAGCTAAAAAATCTTAAAAATTTTACCCTAACATTTAGTTATAAAAAATTACTAAAGAAATGCCACTAGTACAGTAGTCAAAAATATACTATTAGAGGTGACTTTCATGGCTGCTGCTGCTGATGAAGAGAGGAGGTCCATGGAAATGGCTGAGAAAACTAAGAATTCAAGTGGGTTTTATTTATAAATGAAAAAGAAAAATATATGGGGAACAAGAAAATGAAAGTTAATTAAATGGGGACCCTCTTCGATCATCTATGACAGCTAGTGAGCAGTAGAACTTAGAAATAAAATGACAATTTTTCGAGACAAGGATATTATTATTATTGCTCTAATGTGAAGACAAATATTCTATATTATATAATTAAATTTTTAGATTTGTTGGCATTATTTTACCCATTCACTTTTTCCATATTATAATTGTGATATTAACATCACCGAGTTCATAACATGAAAGTAACATCCTCAGCCCTGCTTCTACGAAACCACATGAATTCATTAGACCAAAAAAAGTTGCAATTTGCAACTTGTAAACATATCCTAATCCTAATTAATCATGTAAAAATTCATAGGGCGAAGGACAATAACAAATTCACCTCAAAATTCCATTTCCATGATGGGAAAATCCAGGAAATGATCCAACATGGAGCATGAACAATTTTATAAAGAACAGACAATTTGCTGGTCTTGAATGGTTATTGAAACTTGAAACGTGGCGTGGCATACATAAGATTTACGGACCCTCCAGAAAAATGTGCAATTTGTACGGAAACAAAATGGTACGTAGCTATAGCTTTCTGGGTATAAAGGGGCAAAATAATTGAGAAAGTTATAATGGTTTGTGTTTTATCATATGTAATACAAGTTAAGAAACAACAAAAGAGGGAAGAAAGAAAATGTTGGTTGATTGCTAAAAAGCCTAAAATAAGCAAGAAAAAAACTCTTCTTTTTTGCCTTTTTTGTTGCAGAATTTTCAAAAACAAGTGGATAAGACTTGAAGAGCTGAGGCAAAAGCAGAGCTGGGTACTACTACTTCATTCCAAAGAAAAGCCTATACGTATAAAAATACAAAATAGAAATACCCCACTGCCCAAAGGCAATTGTTCCCTGTAACCACCGCCCTAAAGCCTAAAACCCACTATTTGCCTCAAACTCACAATCCCTTTTTTTTTGGTCAAAAATGGGTCCCTTTAAAACACCATGATTTTCTTCCTTTTGGCAAAGATCCTAGCCTGGCAGATGGTGAATGAAATGAAAATTGCTTTTCTTGAATTATTGTACTGCAAAATGGAACTGAATTCTAATCATAAGGAAATAAGAAAAATTCAAGGTAAATTGCTATAGGAAAGGAGGAAATTGGGCATGTCACTTCAAAGGGGCAGACAATATGGAGAATTAAGGAAGAAGAAAAAAAAAAAAAGCATGGGTATTGGGTGGTGTGGTGGGAACTTTGTCTGGAATTGCAGGAAAAAAGATCCCTTCTTCTAATTTCTCTTTTTTGATGTCTACTAATAAGAGTGTGTAAAGTTTTCTTCAAAGTCCCCACTGCTGCCACTACTTAGTGTAGGTAATGATGATAAACACAATTAAGAGGGGATTAAAAGACAAAAGTTTGATTAGTTTATTAGCTACAGGGGCGTGCCTAAAGTAGATTGCAAAAGTTATTGACTTTCCCGTGGAAGATTTCACCCTTTTTTGGTTGTAAATTCATCAAACATTCTAAATTATTACTCCATTATGCAGCAGAAAAAAGTGCTTTTTTTCATGCACTTAACTTGTAGTAGTACTGTAAATATTATTATTAATATAATCATATATCAATTAACAGTGTAATTAATTTCATGATTGGGTTTATCATTTCATGAAGCTAACGCCCACCCTGTTCTCTGCTTTCAATGTACTAGTACCCGAGATTTTGACAGCAAATATTTCCACTGTTTGACTGTTTCCCTTTCATCATTTTGTAACCTCTGTTTTTTTTGGGATTGAATAGCATATTTCACTGGAAATGGAGATTAGTAGTCAAACACGAGTTAGAAGAAGAATCTAAATGGGAAATTGGTGGACTTCCAAGAAAATGATATATATATAAAATCTGTACCCAACCAAAACACAGCAGGACATTTGGAGATTTTTATATATTGCCCCTGAATTCCGTGGCTGCTTGTTCGTATTTTTAGGTTCTGAAATTAATCAACTTTTAATTACCTGGGAAATCATTTCACTGTAATGCACTTTCAGTTTTGACTCAAAAAAGAATAAAACCAGACATCTCTTTGCAGTTTGCACATGATTCAGAGTCAACTTAAACTCTGCAAAGCAGAAACCGCATAGATCCATCTAAGATGTCCAATTCGAAGATCAAAGGTAGTAAAAGGCAATAAAACGACAAAACCAAAAACAAAAAATTACTAAGAAGCACAGGATCCCATGAAAAAGAAACTTATCTTAGTTTCTACTTCCCACAAAACCAGGGAAATGATTATCATCAACTGTACATATCCCAAACAGTAATTTATAATAATATACGATCCCGAAAACCTAATATAAGTCGAAAACCGAGATAGATTTTTCCATTTTTAACTCACTAAAATTTTCTTCTAATTAATCATCATCGTAATTTTCCTAATTCATAACCACAATCGACATGCACTTTTCTTTTTCTTTCCTCCTAGTAAAATGGGCAGTATTTTCTTGCAACAGAGTTTTCTTCCTTTCCGCAATGAAACTTTCTATTATTGACTGAAACTCTTCGCTGCTCATCTCATCCATTGATTTCCTCGGCGGTTCTCTATCGGAAACCACCAACTCTCTGCCGACAGCCGTCTCCGATCGCCGGAACTCCCGGTGGGGACGTTGGTTTCGAGATTCTGATACCATTGACCGACTTCTTCTGTACTCCTTTGTCTTGATGATGAATTCTTCAGTAGGGTACGGAACGGCAGGCTTGTTGTGCTTCGTGTTTACGGCGGTTATCGTCGTGGGTTGTTCTTTAACTGGTGAAAGGGAACGTTTGGTTTCTTTAACCGTCTCAATTACTGTCGAACGTTGCTGCTTTACTGGAGAAACAGCAACCGCATTTTCAACCAGGACGATTTGTTTATCCACCACGGTCTCCTCCGGGGGCGGAGAGTAGGGAACGAAGGCGGCGGACACGGCGGACGCGGGGGCACTTCGGCGAGAGCTGACGTACTCATCGTAGATGTCGGGGTTGGTAATCTGTTTCTGGGTCTGTTTTTGGTTAGACAAGAGATAAACAACAAGGATGATGAAGTTCAAAAGGAGGAAAGTGAAGAGAGGCTTGTTAAAAGTGGAGATGAAACGGCGGAGAAAATCCTCTGCAACGCCGAGGGTGTCAGGAATCAAGGTGGGGAAAAAAGACCAAGAGAGCAAAAACAAAACGGAAAAAACCCCACAAAAATTTAGCCCAATAGTCTTCAACTTCCTCTCCATGTTGTATCTCCAGAGAGCATCTTCTTTCTCAGCCTTGACGTTATCAAATTCAAAGGAGGCCATAATGAGGGAAGAAATTCAGGAAAATAATGAAGGGAGAAGGTTTAAGGGTTGGTTTCGTGAAGGAAGCTGAAGAGAAAAGAAAAGGGAATTTAAACAGAGTTGGAAGCTGGTAGTAGTAGCATTATTTTTTTTTTTGGTGGTACTTAATGAAGGGAGTAATGTTTTTGGTACGGGGCTTTGCAATTTGGAGACTGATGATTTGAATAGATTCGAAGGGGTTTGTTTATATATACGTAAATTTTGCATTAAAAAAATAGAAAATAAAATAATTTTATTATTTTACTTAATTATTAAAAATTAAAAATTAAATTAAAATTGTAATAATAATTGTTGAATAGTAATTATTATATGGATCGAGCGAGAGAGCGAGCGAGCCAGATGAAACTGCGGGCGAACCGAGCCAGAGCCACGCGTGTGGGTGAGGGTTAGGTGGTGGTGCGCAGAGTGGTAGGCTGCAGAAGGGACGGGGTCGAAGGGGCCCCAGCGGGGGGGCCTGGGTGGCACCAATATTTTTTTCTCCGCTGTGTCGCACGACTATCTTTCGCACATTATTATAATTTCCTTGAAAAGTAAAGGTGGGACCTTCTCTTCATAATTTCCCTTTTTTCATTTTTTTCTGAAATTAAATGAGAATTTTAAGAAACTCATAAGAAGTGTATTTATTATACATTTCCTATTGTAGCATTGTAACTCCCCATATGGCCCATTCGGATTAGTTTTAGATTTCAGATTTTGACATTAGTTTACTTAATTATGAAGCCCTTTCGTGACATTATATTCGACTTTTTGTTGTGCCACCGGCTTAGGTAGGTTGAATTTTCGGAAAGCTATCATTAATTATTTTGTTAAATATAGATGTTAGTAATACAAATATATACAAGTAAAATTTACCTAATAAAGAAGAATATAGTAAAAATTCATCACATGTCATTATTCGTATATGATCTGATAGTAGAGTGCTGAACCTTTTAATGATTAGAGCTTTTTTTTTTTTGGTATCCCATCCGGTATCCAGGGTTTGACCCAGACTAATCCGGATCCGACCCGCGTCTCGCACCTGGTTATGATGGGAGAGTCTCCCAACAGGGGCTGCTGCATACGCAAGGTCTCGAACCTGAGACCTGTTTAAGCTGATGATTAGAGTTAAATCATGACAATGAAAACAAAAATTATGATTACATGACTTATATGAAATAAAACTCAATTTACCATTTTTATGAATCATAGCATTCTACTTTGGGAAGGTGTGAAGCAATTTACTACTACATAGTATATATATTACAGCTAGAAACTTTTGGGATATGGGAATTTAATAATGGGATGCATCTGCAACTTGTTTTAATCATTGCAAACTAGCTTGGCATTGAATTCAAGGGATTCTCTAAACAAAACTTGGCCCATTGTTATGCAAGTGTATTGTATACACTTTATTATATATATGCTCGTTGTGGAACAAGATTTCAATTGCTATTAGTCTTTGATTTATGGCCATTAAATATTATTTTTAAATTCAAACTTAATTTTAGTTTCAGCTTGTTTTCCCAATATCCTCTCAGCTAATTTCATATTTGAACTTGAGAGACCAAGAAGTTTGGAGGAGCACAGAAAAAGTCAAAATAAACTGCAAGTCATTCCAGCAAGAAACGATTTTGGGCAATAATCTAAAGCTGTTTTGCAGTTTTGAATTACAGAATACATGTCTAATTGATTATAGACATCCTAGAATTGATTGATAATGACCCCTTTGCATCTATCTATATATTTGGACCTTAATTTATTTTAATTCCTGTAATCATACAATAATTCTCGTATATATATAGCCTTAATATAATTACTCCTAAATCTTCTTAATGTGGATCATGGGGATATTTTCTAATTCCTAGTGATGATGCTACTGTTAAATATGATAATAATAATTAGCAATTCTTTAATATAAATAATTTAATATTTAATCAACTAATCAAGCATGACTAATTCACCATATAGAAATCACTTTTTGTTTTGTTAAAATTAAAGTGTCAATCCATCACATGGGCTACTTCGTTTTCAGAAATGGGCAATGTCACAAAGACTTTATTCTCCTTTTCATTCTCTTTAGGTAAGAAAAGTTGAAAAACAATTTGATCACAACTCACAATTCACGAATATCATTTGGCCAAAATCAATTTCTTAAGGAAAAAGATGGGAGAAAAGAAGGCACAAGTCATGAAAGTGTTTTGAACTCAACTAACTGGTTTAGGTTATCACATTCGAATTAATGAATGGAACAAACAAAAGGTTCGTAATTTTGGAAGCGTGAAGTTTCCATATCCATTGAGCTTTTTGCATGGGAATTTCATGAGTTCTGGAAAATTGAAGAGGCTAAAAAAAAAAAAGACAATGCTTGAGATTTGAGAACTCGTGGTTTGGTCGTGAAATAGTGATGAAATCCATGAAACATTGATTGGTTCAATTCAACCCTTCTTTGGATCTCGAATAATTAGTATAGATTTTGCAGCAGCAGCAGGATCGGGCCAAAGGTTTGGTTTGAACTTTCAAGTAGAAAATTGGGCATGATAAGGCATATCACGTGAGGCTTGAACTAACTGTACGAAAGCAAACTGACAAAAGCTAAGATTGACTGATTGAGAGTTAACCCCAAAAAAAAAAAAAGTTGCAGTTTAAGTAAGAATTCCTTGATCCCTGTCTGTAAGAAAAGATCAATTGTACTTCAACTTTCGCTCTGTTTCTTGCAGACGCTATACCAACCGTGCGATACCCGGCAATCCCGTCAGACACGCCATTTTCATTTTAATTTAAGTTCAAATTTTCAGATTAGAATTAAAGATGTGAGTATTGATTTAGTATTATGTCAAACGTTAGATATTAATTAATTGATTATAGGAGTAATCAATATGACATGACATGTTGGAACTTGGGATCGAGATTTACATAATCAAAAAAGAAGAAAAAATATTTGTCAAAATTGACCACTTGATCGTGTTACTCATGTCTAATTTTAAATAGTAGGAGTACTTCCTTAAGCCTAATAAAACCAGAAAAATTCATAAGATTAATTATTTTCGTTGTTACTACTTTACATAAAGTTTGAGTAGTCAAGCAAAGGACAAGAAACTCAATGCCAAGAGAAGACTCAGAGGTCAAGTTCTTTGGTGAAGGATAAGAACAATGTTAATGTTGATAATACTCTATTTAATACAAGTCCATTTCACTAGAAGCTTCCTTCTCTCTGACTCTCTCAATAAAGACTTTTCACCTTTCTTCTTTTTCTTATTAGAAAAGTTATCATTTTATCTAATTTTAATTTGTTATTAATGGTCTCTAATTGACCATATGCTGATGTTGATTAGTCTTTTTTACTAGTGATTTAAGCCAATTAAAGTTTGCAATTTGATGACTATATATATGGAGAATTGTAATCAACTACCAGTATATATATATTTGATTAGATTAGGAACATACTAATTAAACTGTCAAAAAAGTAATGATATCTTTTTTAATGATTCTGTTTGATGAATTCCTACTTAAATCGAACATTAATGTCCTAATTAGATTAATTCATATTTTTGCTCACCTAAGTCAAAACATCGAATGTCACCTTGAAGAAAAAGAGCAAAAGGGTTTTTGCCAGTCTTTAATTTAATGAATAATTCAGTAGGTTTTTGAAAAAAAACTTGTCTGCACATTCCAAATCCAAATCATTTGTGTTCTGGATAAGTTAAGAGTTAAGACTGTATGTTAAAAACGAAGATCTTTATAAATTTTTCTTTCTTATTGTCAAATCATTGAATTTAACTTGTATCCCTATTATGGTTTGGTATATATATATCTTCATAAAAGAAAACATAAATATTGTGGGATCAGAACTTTTCATATTACTTTTTGTTTTCTGGGTAAAATTTGTGGCTTTTCCGGGATAAGCCATAGGCAGTGGGGGAAGAAAGGTGTAGCAGATTCTTTATAAGCTGTTTATTCAGAAAGCAAAAATTAACCTGCATTATATTCGCTCTAAATGTACCTTTTGGGTTCCATGATTAAGGGAGTGATGAAAATTAGGTAAAGTTGATGCTTGATTGTTAAAAAAATATAGTAATAATTTGGTTTTTTGATTAGAAAAAGGTTACATTCAAATGGGTCCCGGAAATCAATAGGTAATAATACCTTTCTTAGGGTTTTATTCTAATTTGCCGACCCAACCTATCACATGATAAGAAAACTTTTTTTTTCTCCCAATATTTCTAGAGGGCTTATTTTTTTAATTATGTTTTCTGAAAAATCATAATGCCTGCCACTCTCAATAGTACCTTATTTGTCACCTTTAATTTTAACAAGAAACAAAATCACAATGTTTAATAGTAGTAGCTTAATTAGTCAATAAACAAGTTTCAGTTTGGGATTGTTTAGAAAAACAGAGCTCCCCTGTCCATAGAATTTTTCTTAACCCATTTATTGAGGCATTGTCATTTTCGTGTGTATAGAAACCTAAGACCCATGTTCAGGATTTTAGTATAGACTTCAACTTCCATTTATGAACACATGCTTTGACTCCATAGTCAACACATGCAAATGTGGAAAACTATGAAGTCTTCTGTCTTCATATATCATCTCAAGCAATGCATTCACATTTGACATTTATGATCTTTCAATTTACTATAATTGACAATTGGTTAAATTTCTAGCCCTTTTTTTCAAAAAAAAAAAAAAAGTGTTCAAGAAAATTTTACTAAAGTTTTACCAGGGTCCCCCCCCTTCTTGCCTCCTTTCAAGACACACCAAGCCAAGAAAATGATTAAACAAACAATTGTACTGAAAATGGGATTCAGATCTCTCCATAATAATCATAAAGGATTGGTTTCTTCGTCACTCTGTTGTTTGATGTTCCTGTTTTGAAGCTTACTGTCGTTTCCTGAATGATGTTGTTTGATGTTGATGATCACTGATCAGAATGTTTTAAACGTTTGTTGTATTAAGAAAACAGATATTTATATTTATAGTAGCCGAAGCCGATTGAATCATTCAATTTATGTTCACTATCAAGCTAGCTAGTTGAGTTTATTTAATTACAAATGTTAGTTTCATATCTCTGTTTCAAAGCAATGTGAGGCTATAGTATACTAACATTAATTATTATTATTCAAATCAGAAGGATTTTTTTTTATCCACATTTAATCAAAGTTGGTTGAATTGATAAAATCTTATCCGAAATATATCAAAACTTTGCACCCTTTTGTAAGAAAGTTCATAATATGCATGACTCGTGTCAAATTAGATAAGAATATGGGAATTCCTCTGCTTTTTTGCTGCATATTCTTAATTCTGCAAACACTTTGATTTCAAGCTTTTCCTTTACATAGGAAAACAATAATGCTTTTGGACAAAATACCGGTAACAATAATTTTCTGGTTCTTTTTGGGTTGCTTCATTAAGTCAAGAGAGGGGAAATAAGAAAGCATGGATAAGATCCAAGCAATCTTAACTTTTTTTTATATGAAAAGATCAAAGTCTCTCTTAAATGTTGAAGAGGCAAATTCAGGACCATTTACTATTTACACTATACTAATAAAGAAAAGGAACTTTGGCTGGAAACAGTAGCTTTCCTTGCTAGCTCAATTTTGTTTGTCTTTTTGCTTTCAGCAGTTGCAATAATAATGGCTATAAGATTCTAGTTTCACCCTAAACAAATGGTAGCAGCTAGCTATACAAGATTTTCTTCCTAATCTTAATACAATGATTAGGAACTGAGATAATTTTGAACTTTGTACTTATTAGGCAGCAGACTAATAAAAAATCTAATTACACTATGAGCATCTGCATCTATCATAAAGTATTTTACCAAATTTGTTGAGCTTTGAATTGGAATTTTACCCATATTTTTATTAGAAACTAAAATTACCCAAGTTGAACATTGTTGTTAATATTGATCATTATTGCAATATCATAAACTTGTTAGCAAGTAGCAACCATGTAAAAAAAAAAAAAGAGAAGGAAAAGATAAAAAGAGGAAAAGTAAAGGAAGTTGAATAATGGCTCAAAATCTACTATTGGCAGAGGGGTGGAATGCAGCCACGAATTGTGTTGAAGCAAAAGAGTTTCTAACTTTTTTATGATTTGGGGTTTATTATTAATTAGGCATGTAAAATGAAATGACCCAAGATGCACCAATAATTAACATGGGCAGCTCCTCCCAAGCTTTTCAACCCATGTTGACACGTGTGCATTTACTTTAAGGCTACATGATTTGATGTCAGAGGTTCAAAAGAAGAAGAAATGGTCTGAAGTGCAAGAGTTATTGTCACTAATCCACTAATCTTGTTTTTGCATATGGCTGCTAGTTAAGGTGTCAATTGTCAATCGACCATTGTGAAATAAAGATAAAAAGAAGAGAGAAGAACCTAAAAAACAAGATAGTTTTGGAGAAGGGAAAAACAAATGAAGGAATCATCACTTACATATATACATATAAATCTTTTGAGGAATCAAAGTTTTCAAGGCATGCAGCCATTCTTCTTCATTTGTTATTTTATTTCAATCCTTGCGGTTAAATTAGGGTAAAAAAAGCTTAGTATTGATTGAGAATCTGATTGCTAAATACCGTCCCATTTTTGCTATTCACCGCCCCATTTTTGACGTTTTTTTACGTTTTTGCCCTTTGTTTCATTTTCTAATATTGAAACTATCACGAACGTAGAATAGCGTTAACGTGTTGTATTTTGATGACGATTTAAGAAAAATGAACGATAACGTGCCGTATTTTGATGACGATTTAAAAAAAATGCAATTTTTGACGAATTTTAGGACTGATGACCCGTGCCGCCCCAAGAGGGCGGCTTACCATGGGCAGGCCGCCCCACTAGGGCGGCTTCACTATGAATAGGCCGCCCCATTGGGGCGGCTTCGCCAGGGCAGGCTGCCCCGGTGGGGCGGCTTAGCCACGGCAGGCCGCGCCGGTGGGGCGGCTCGGCTATTTTTTTTCAAAAAAACTAATTATTATTTTTAGAAAAAAAACTTTGGTCTAGCCGCCCCATGAAGGGCGGTCTGCCTTGGCGAAGCCGCCCTAGTGGGGCTGCCTGCCCATGGTGAAGCCGCCCCAGTGGGGAGACTCCGCCGTGGTTGAGCCGTCCTAGTGGGGAGGCTTAATGTTAAAGTGTAAAAATGGTAAAAGGTAAAGGATAAAAGTGTAAAAAGTGGGGCGGTATTTAGCAAAATTAGGACGGTATTTAGCAAAACTCCGTTGAAAATCGATAAGAAAGAAATTACTAGTAGTATAATAATTCAAGGGGTCATTGTACTGCTACTGCATCCACTAGGGAGACAATCTGACTCAAGATTCGGCGGTGGGTTTTTTGCTTTTGCTTCTTGAGAGGGATATGAGGGATCCTCTTTCATTTAAATTTTAAACCTCTTTCCCTTTAATTTATTATATAATTAATTGCTCATTTTATATTAGATTATCCTTAAAGCAAGACTGGGAAAGCCCTACAAAATGAGTAAAGGGTTTTATTATTTTAGTGCGGAAGAAGTAGTAAATGGAAGCCTCTTTTCTCTATGCTTGAAACCAGAATTAGATTTTCATGGCCATGGTAAACAAACTCAAAATTTTCCATTTTATCTTTGTTATATGACTGATTAGAACTTTCTTCCTGGAAAAGCTATGATCAATTCAAAATGGGGTTGATTTTGATGATAATGTTAATTGAAATTGAAGTTTCAACAACTTTTCAATGCATATCCATATCCATATCCACATTATAACTTTTGAAAAAAAAAAATTTGGATGAGATTGTAGAGTTTTATTGGATTTGGATCTGGTTCCCTGTAATTAAGGATGTAAAATATAATAGTAATTAACTTAAAATACAGATTGGTGGAAAAGCCGAAAAGGGTTTAAGAAGATATGATTGGCCAATTGGGCATGCAGTTGATAAAAAGAAGAAAAAGAAGGATTATTATGTAGAATTATGTATATGGTGAGACTCGGAGAGATTGTAGATGATGAAAGAATCCTAATTATTCAACTTTTTAGTAATACTAATACCCTAGTAAAAAATATATATATATATATATATATATTTATGTATTTCCTATTGTACCAAATTCACCGACCTACAAAGGAGATAACATATTATATTTCCCAATTAGAGAAAAATGCACATGTAGCGGACACTGGTAAGTGGTAAGTTTATTAGTTTAGAAACCAGAGTCAAAGTGATTCTACTTTTATATGGCTTAAAAACAAGAATTTTGTTAAACTCTAGACGTAAAATGGGAAATAATTAAGGTTTATGAATCATGCATGATTAATATTCCTGCAGTTTCTACATACATAATACTCCCTCAGTCACTAATTAGATGTCCACTCTTGGTCAACAAATACTAAACTTTAACCATTATTTATAAAAAAAATATGTAAAATTTAATTTTAAAAAAATATATGCTAAAAAGATTGTAATTCAAAGTTTATAAGTGTAATTTTTAAAAATTATTTTGCTTTATATATTTTTTATAAATAATGGTCAAAATTTAGTGTTTGTTGACTAAGAGTGGCTATCTAAATGGGACAAAGGGAGTAACAAGATTTTAACTAATTCAAAATGTTAAAACAAATCACTCTGATTTATGGCTTTATTAGAATTCTTCATGCAATAGAATTCCATTAAAAAAAATAAAAAAATGAAATCTCGTGCCAATAATCTAACCCCACAAGTCCTAAAAGGTTTGGTAATAAGAAAGGAAAAATTTTCAATCAAATGATGAAATTCATATATGTAATCTGTAGATTTAACTTTGACCTTTCTATTGAAGTTTGATTCCTTTAGTCCAATCTAATGCTAATGGAGATATGGTTCTATAAAAATTGTAGCAAATTGAAAAAGAAATCCGTATAAAAAAGATTGAATAGAAAAAGAAAATCCTATTGTGCCAAAAAAAAAAGAAGAAAAAGAAAATCCTATATTTGGAAGGATAATTATTTTTTTTAAATTTTTTTGGGTACCGGAATAATTCTTATGGATGGAAATCCAAATCCCCTTTTTTTTTTTTTGGGAAATCCCCTTATTAAGTGCTTTTGGTATATCAATATGATTTTTTTTCATCCACTTAAAGTGGGCCTTGGTTCCAATGGCTTTGAAAGAACCGGAAAGCCATTTTGGGTTCGGCCCACCTGCATATCCCAAAACGGGAAAGCCGCATCTGGAAAGTTACGCTTTTTTATTGTTGCCGCCGTTAATTTTCTTACTTATTTGCCAAGGAATCAACAAGCCCAGATTAGAATTATAATTAAAATTAGGGTTAAATATAGAAGTCCCCCCTATATAAGTAGTCTCAATGCATAGACATTCTCTTACGTTTATAGGAAAAAACAGAAGTCAAAGAGGTCAAATCAACCCAGAATACATAGAGAGGTACATTTTTTTTTTTTATATATATATGATTTAAGTTTTGCAATTCAATATCCATGTTTTATATGCTCATTATAAATCATAGAATACATATGTACAACAAACTTTAGTGAATTTCTCGTTAAAGTTTCAGTACTTAGGGTTTCATGGATTCACACAAATATTAGATGAAGTACTAGTAGTATATAGTTTGAAGTTTTCTTCTATTGATATTCTTTTTGCAAGTATAATAAATCATTAATTATGTGAATTTATTAGTTACTTTAATCCTTGTATTTTCCGGACACTAAAGTATACTTGGTTGGTTATGCAGAAGATGTATCGCCTCTGCCTCTTCATTGTTCTGGCTCTGCTTTGTTACGAGCCAAGTTTAATTCTGGGATTGCTCAACATTGGTTTTAGCTTCATGGTAGTGCGGCCGTGCAGCCAAGCCCTAGATTTGATCAAATTTAATGGTAATTAATTAACTAGCTTTCAGCTTTACTTAATTAGACGTTTATGAACAATATTTAGAAATTAGCCGAAATTCGAACATATACATGCGTTTCCATTGATTAGATTATATACATATGTATGGTTTTTTAAAAACTAATTTCATCAAATTGTCTAATTTGTTTATTATTCATAAATTCTGTCAGATGACGGTAACCTGCAACGGAAGATATTTAGTTTAACGGACGAAATTGTATTTCGCTTTGGTATCTGCGTAATAATATACGTAGTATTCATGTGCGTCATGCCTTCATTAAAAGTCAGATCCTGTATTCCGAAGATATTAAGCCAAAAGTTTGGTTTATACTAGGATTCATATGGAGTAATACGTATAGTTAAAGTAGCTAGAGTTTTGTTGTTATTGGAACAAAATTAATTATGTTACTGAAATAAGTACTTTTTCCTCTTATAATATTGCAGTATCTTTATATTAATTACTAGTACTCCCTCCGTCTTATATAATCTGTCTACTTCTATTAGGGGAAAAGTGGACAGGGAGTATATTATATGCCTTAATTTGTGTGTTTGGATTGAAAGTTTGGACCAAAATTGCGGCATTTGTCATTGAATTAATAATAATCTATATTATATGTATCAACTTATTTCAGATGTGATTCCTCGAGTGATTAGTGGTGTGTTGATTACTTTGGCACATGCCATAATTGAAATGCTTGGACCAGTGTGGCTAGTTAATAATTGCCCGAAACTATTGGGAAGGGTGGCAAAGATGGGTTCGTCGAAGCATTTGAAGCTTTTACGAAACATGTTGAAAGTAGGGAGCATGTATGTCATGATTCGGGCAGTATTGACAACGATCCAAGACGCCTACGCCTTGGCCTCCGGCTCCTCCAATACCCTTGTTGACTATCTGTGTTTAATGGCCCAATGTTGGATTGTTTCATCTATCATTTTGGCCATAGCCATTGCTGCTGCAAAGGGAAACAGAAATAAATTACGGTTTTTCATTCCTCGTGAATTTGATAATCCCCCAATAGTTCATGTATTTATGGTGATTTTTGTAGGTATAGTTTACTTTGATCTTTACTCTCTGTTGGGCTATTATTGGGGGCTTGCCTATTTTCCTATGTTTTGGGGATTTGTTTTCGCATCCTTCTGGTTTCCTACGCTTACCTTGATAGTCGTAGCCATTTTATGGTATCCGCCGGTTCTTTGTCGCACCATACCCTACGAGCTTCTTGTTCGAGTATGGAATGTAAAAGCTGAACGTGTTGGCACTTCTGGCGCTTGGTTTGTTGTTGAAGTTTTTGTAATTGGGTATATGTGGCTCTACTTTATATGGTTCTGGCAGGGTTACTTCATGTCCAGCCTGGTTGATATGATATCTCTCCTATTGCTTCAGGATCAGGACAAGTATACTTTTACTGAATGTCCAGCCTGGTTGATATGATATGATATCTCTCCTATTCCTGAATCATTTGTTCATGTAGTAATTAATCTCTAATATCATATTTTTATAAAACATTCTAATTACTAGTTTCAATTCTACTTTAGAGAGCTTTTGCAGAATATATATACCCTGATATATATGATTCTTTCAGTTAAAATATACATGTCAATTATAATTTTTTTTTATAGAATCCAGAGATCAGTATGTTGTGTCCAAACCTAATTATTAGACAAAATGGAAATTCTCTTTTTTTTTTTTTGGTAGAATGGAAATTCAATTACTAGAATCGAGAGCTCCTATCTTGTGTTTCTGTGTCATCTTCATAATAGCCTATCCATCCTTGTTGGCAGCCTTGTGTAGAAGTTGTAAAGAAATCTATGTGCCGGTGTGATCGCAAGTATGAATCCCATAAAATGGCAGAAACTCCAAGGAGAAATACCGAAGCAGTGATAAATGGCGAGCATCAACCCAACAACTGTGAGACAGAAGATCATGAAAATCTGGGAAGCAATCACATCCTGCCAACTTAGTAAGGAAAGAAACCTTTCTCCTACATCCGCCAAGCAACCCATCAGCATCGTCCCTTTCGCCCCCATTACCCTCAAACAATCATACCTGCTCCTTAGCATATCATCACCTTCTTTTGAGGTAGGCCAACTATCAAATTCTTCGTTTAGTACTGCCTCCATATGGAATGAATTACCAATACCAGCTAAAGATAGAGTGACATGATCAGTGTGAGGAAGCTTTTGAGGTTGTCTCCAATATTGCCAAACACAAACTAAAACCCAGTAGAAGATGATGGCTGGCAATATCAGATTTGAGGTAACCACCAGAAAAAGGTAGATTAGGATAACTGCCATTGTTGCTGTTGGATTTCTCCACTTCCTTATCCCATCATACCTACCCCAAATGTTAGTGAATGGGCCGAATGCTACCTGCAGTCTGGAAAAATTAACTCTGGCTTTTCTCTCGCTCCATTGCTCAAACCTATCATCAAGCATATAGGCCACCACTGTTCTTCCTAATTGCGGCTGATGTCTTTGCAAGCCCAACGAGACAATAACAAGAGCTTGATCCCTCAAACTTAGGCGTTGCTCATAAGACAAGGGCTGAAGGCGATGCATAGCAGGTAACAGTGGTTGAAAATAAACCTTGAAGAGGTCACATCCACAACGAAATCTCAACCCTAAGTGAATTATTCCTAACTGTTGTACTCCATGTGGGGGTCGTAACAGAAAAAGTCGATACAATCCTGTAACAGCAGACTTGTAACAAAGCAATGAGGACAGCCGGAATCGAATCCTACCTAGGATTACATCCGCATCTCCACCATTATCACAAAAAACTCCTATGGTGATTACGGTACAAGGATCATAGACATCCCAAATAAACTTCTCATTCCATTGGGGATTACAAGTAGCAACAGTCCTTGTCCTCTCCCATTTTGGCCCATACTTAGCCAGACAGTAGGTGCCATTGCCATCATAAGACAAAGTAGCCTCCTTAACATCTAACTCTAAGGAGCCAATGGGAGCAATGCGAGGCACTTGTATATCCATGGAAGCGCGGTAATCACTCACGTACTCCATGGGTTCATCAAAGACGTGATAACCCTTCTCCAAACAGATTCGGAGCTCAAGTCTGCCCATATATTGCCTTGCCCCTGCGCCTATCTCCCTAAGATCATAAAAGTTTGCAGGGATGGACCTGTCTGTAAATCTCTCAGCCACATCATTCAACCTAATTTGACAGGTAGCTCTACCCACAGTCAAAACCAATGGATCATCAAATGGTTCTCCTACTACAAAGAGGAGATCTTCATTCCATTTGGGATCTTCATTTCTCCCCACAATCAAACGTCTAGTATTACGTCGAAAATTCCCAACACGAGCACGAACTTGAAGGGCTCGGGCTCTGTTTCTTTCATCTTGGAGCTGTGCTTGAATGACATGGACTCGAAGATAGAATAGAGTTGGCGAAAAGTATCTCATCCTGCAAAATTTCATATATATATACAAGGAGCAATTCAATTTTATAATTCAAGCAACACATATTACTCATCATCTTCAAAGTCTTCTTATTTTCCACTTAAACATTCATTATTCTAATCAAATACAGGATGTTAGAAGGTTGAACCTTAAAAAAAATGTATTAGGTTTCAGTTTCAAACAACCTGAAGAGAAGAACAAACGTGCTAAAAGGTAACTCCAATATCACAATGTAGTACTTGCATCAGCTTAGAAAATTCATGAAAACTCAATTTAAAAGAAATCAAGAGCACCAAGCCCAACATGCTTTAGGGCATCGCTTAAAATTTTGAGACACCGTAGTCCGAGTGTTTTTTTTTAATTCGATCTTGATTATTACCTTTTTTTTCCCCAAATCAGAATTTTATTGATATCTCAGAACAAACCCTAGAATTACAAACAATACAAAAAAAAATACTCAAGACTCGATCAAAAAAATCAGAAAAGGCCAAGAAAAAGAGCAATCGTGACGAATCAGAATCAGGTAAAGATGAGTTAAAACAAAGAAAGATCGATAGAAAAAAAAAAGGAAAAAAAACCATGGAAATCGAGCAAGAAAAGTGAAGAAAAAACCATAAAGAGGAAAGAAATCGTATTATGCTCATCTTTAATTGGAAATTAACTGTAGTTGCAACTGAAATCGGATCTTGATTATTATGGTTAATATAAAATTACAAAATTTCAAAAGTAAAAAAAATAAAAATAAAAGCATAACTGAAATTTTGGGGAAATTAGCAGAAAAATTAGGAAAGATATATAAAGTAGAAGAAAAAAAGAAAAAATTATGAACGTTAATTTGGTACCAAAACGTGAGAGCAACAATCAGACATTAAAACCCTAAAGATAAGCCCAAAAAAATGCGGTTAATTCCCTACAAAAATGCGGAATATTCTCTTATTTTTTCTTCTTCGTTAGTTTTTTTTGCCAAAAAAATTCCTAAACCCTCGCAAAGTCAAGGAAAGAAAAATACAAGAGGCAAGAAAACAAAAATATCGGAGTAACGGAAAGAAAAAGGAAAGAATCTTTACTTTGATTTTAGGAATTATCGGTGGAGAGGTTGAGGAGAAGAGGCGATTTTGTTTAAATTTCAGTCAACGGCGGGTTGCCCGGCGGCCAACGGTAGAATATGGCCGGATTAGACTGGCTACTGGTGCGGCCCGTACGGATGTCCAAGAGGAGTGAAGTTACAGGGCAAGAGCCAAATGAGAGAAAGAGATCCGGCCCGCTGCCTTCGTTGTTTGGGCCTCGTGATTCTGGTTCGTTAGTATTTATGCGTATCTGGCCCAACTTATTACTCCATATGGTATAGTCTCCTTACGTAGCACTGTAGCAGTTAGATATTGGACTTTTTTTTCTTTTTCTTTTTTTATAAATAATTTATTAAGATATCTCATATGGAAATATTAGACCCTATTACTCGTTAGAGGATTGAAAAGGTGTGGTAGTATTTTTTTTTTTTATATAAGATGCCAATAAAGTCAGATAAGTTTTATGAACAATAACACAATAAGTGTCTTGTTCAAGCAAAGAAAGTATCCCAGTTAACGGAATCCATCGGCCCTAAAAAGCCTTGTGATGTAAGATCGATCCCCTTAATTTTTCAGATTACGTAGTGCCATCAAGAATTGAACAAGCTCGCTTCTGCTCCTCTCAAAGCTTTTTTTTCGTGTCTTCATATGATTGGTTGTCGTTTCCTTTTTTTTTTCAATAGAAGATGAAATTTCATGAGAAGAAGATAGTTTGTTTAAGTTTTGGTTTGGGTTTTATAGGTTTTGATTTCATGAGAAGAATATTAAATACCAAAAAAATCATTTATCTTTTTTTAAAAAATCCCCTCGTCTTTTTATGATGGAAAAAAAAAAAAAAAAAAAAAAAAAAAAAACTCTTTCCTTTCAAAAGTGGGCTAAGTTAGTCCCTTTCGGATGGTTGTGACTAACAACATTAACTTTACTAACATGGTTAATCCATGTCAAGTTTTAAGGCCACGTGGCATATGGGTCCCACATGTCACGTGGACTTTTACCCATTTTAAATATTTCATCATGCAGGTCCCACACGTCATGTGGACTTTTTGCTGATTTGGAATTCCTGGTCAGTTAAGTTGACGGCCGTTAGGAAAAGAATTTTTTGGGGAAAGAAAAAGATGAGAAATTTATTTGTCCCAAATAAAAAAAAGGTAACGGATTTTTTTGGTATTTAAACCTATATACAAGGGAAAAAAATAGAAATAATTACAAACAAGAGGGACAACAGAATCTCATGAGATTTAAAAAAAAAAAAGGTGACAACATAGTCTCGACTACTTGTGTTATTTCCTATGCATTATTTTACATGCAAAACGGCTTCCACTCATTTGATCAAGAAATTGGCAGTGGACCTACCACCTTATTATTAATTAATTAATTACATGCTGATCATAAGATGCATAGCTTCCTCGTCGTGGATATTCTCTTGCATCATGATCACTTTCTTCGTTTGGGAAATGAATGCCTCTATTGCAAACCTAAACTGTTCATATTGCTCATGTCATCCATTGATGATGATGTCCATGGCGGTTTCCCCATTGTGATCACCATTTCTTTAATCATCCCTCTTTCCAGTCTCCGCAAACTCTAATTCATGATCATCATCATAATAATCGTCTCAGTCGACACTCTCAGAACAATGTTGGGTATTTCTCGACTGATATAATATGTTTGTCCTCTAGGATCTCTTCTTCCTCATCACCATCAGAAAGTGGGTTTTTAACTTCATAATCGCCCCGATTTGATCCTTCATGGTAGACGACATAGTAATTAAGGGTTGGTTGGATCTGTTTTTGGCTAGGTATACTATAAAGCAAAGTGTGAAGATGATCAAGTTCATGAAGACGAAAACGAGTAAGGGATTGTTTGAAACGTTGATAAATCCTTGGTAAAGGGCTCTACCGATATATTCAGAGGCGGAGCCAGGATTGTTGGCTTGGGGGGCTATACTATACTTATTTCGTATGCAAAATATTTCATGTAGTATTAGAGGTTCTTTTGTTACTCTTGATGCATCATTACATATTGTAATATAATTATTATTAACTTTTTTTTGAAAGAATAATTATTATTAACTAAATAATAATGTCAGTTGTCAACCATAATTTAAAGAGTCAATAAAATTCAACAATTAAAGCACTAATTCCAAAATCTAAAATAAGTGAAAATATAGATTAATATTGATGAAAATATAAACTTACTATATATTAATTATGTAAGTAGAATGGCAAAATTTTACAACTTTGGGGGGGCTAAGGCTAAATTTTCCAATTTTCTTAATATTGTAACACATACAGGTAGAATTTTAGGAGTTTGCGGGGGGGGGGGGATGGCCCCTGAGTTCCAAATGATTGGGCTTTGATGCAAAAGAAATATAATAGAAGGACTAAATTGAGTAGATTAAAAATAGTATATATAATGTAGAAAAGTTTTAGGACTATTTCATCAATAAAGCATTGTGTCACAAAGTGTGACAATCGTCACACATGAATTAAGACAAGTTGTGTGATCCTTAAGTAGAATTACTTTTATATATATAGAGAGAGAGAGAGAGAGAGAGAGAGAGAGAGAGAGAGAGAGAGAGAGAGAGAGAGGAGAGTTGGGCAAGAGTTTTAAATAAGGTCCATTCAAACTTCTGCATAGGATTCTAATCCAAGTCTCCCCACATGTATTTTGTTTTTTGTCCCCCATTTTTGTTTCTTGAAACAATTTTTATTTCATTTTTGCTTAGCTAAGTGCTTATCATCTATATATGAAAAAATTTACAACAAATTACAAAAGAAAAAACTTTTATCAATGTCGGTTGAATCTAGTGAAAGAAGCGCTTAATACCATTCAGAAATGTTTTCGATTTGAATATTGTGAATGTAGAAATAGAAAGTTTATTCTCCAATTGAATTTGACGTAT